>ATSW01013828.1:0-11867 GCA_000444245.1 Botryllus schlosseri | reverse complement strand
GTTTGACATGTGTGACACAATAAAAATCGTCCGTTTCGCTAAACAGGAAATTCACTAAAGCGCAGTGCGCTGTGCGATTTTGAAAAAGCAGATGTCCGTGGTGGCGTTTTGATCTGTGTGACACACTAAACACGTCCGGTTCTGAAATTAGGAAACGCGGCCTGTTTGCAAGAGGATTTACCCAGTGCGCGCGACCTATATTTCGAATGACCTGCGCGCTGAATTGTTTTCCATCCAACCGCGTGCTACTATCGAATTAAATCTATAAATAGCCAACACCACGATCAGATTGTTATACTTCGCTGTCGCAGACATAAACGTTGGTTGGAGCAGTTAGATTAATTATTGTACAATGGCCGAGGCTCAGATAGACAATATTGATAAATTTGGTTATGAACCAAATGCATTCGAATCGCAATTTGAAGAGAACGCGGATATCTTTGACGTGATTAATCCTGGTGATCTGATGACACCGGATTTAAGAGTTGAATCCGCAGAACGCGACCTTACGGCAACGATCGAAATGCAGTCAGACTATACAGATATAGCGCGCCAGGCGTGGCTGAAGTCGGGTCAACTAGCTAGAGAAAGCGCGATTAACGATCTCACGAACTTGGTGACGATACCGTGTGTACCGACCGACGAGACAGCCGTTAGCAACGAATTACCGAATCCCGAGAAACCGTCGACTTCTGGGATGACGATACCACGCCCCGCGGGGTCGCTATCGGCGACTGATACTCCTAAATCTGTATCAACCGGCAAGTCGATTCGAAAAAGAACCACAACGACGGGGGTGGGCATACCACCGGCTAAACAGCTTCGTAATGGGAAATCGAAAAATTTGAATCGTACCGAACCCAAACAGAAGGTTGGTAAGAAACCTGTGAAATCTAAAAGCGCGAGTGATGATGATTTTCGCGATGACGTGAAGGGAAAAAAGAAGCAGGAAGAAAAGGTATGTCAATACACAGTTGACAAGATGGTCACCTACCTCCAGACTATTGACGTTGTTAAGCCGCATTTAGGTTCAATACTATGTTATGTTGATTCGTTGACAGAGAAAAAAAATTTGACTGTCACAAAGCTCATGACTGACATCAAACGCTTGCTTACTGGCGAGGGTCAGCGTTGGAGTCTTGATGAGATTCAGCCTGAATTAAATACCGCAACCGATGAGTACTTGCATCGACTTCTAGAAATTAGAACGAAATTGAAGTATAATTTGTGCTGAATGATTTTCATTGTTGTGAGTGTCTATTCTCAATTTCTGCTTTCCGTTTCAGATTTTACATTAGAGCCATAAATAAACAATAGCTTCTAAATGCGCAACCACTAACGGTGCTGGCGCTCTTGTAATCTCGAATCAGCGGTTTAGGTCTTTCTCTCTGGGTATCGAGCAGCGAACGGCGTGGCTGACTGTCTGGATATATTCGAACGCGGATCGCTGGATAAGGAGTTAATTAGTAAGTTATTCGGTATGATTACTTTGATTTATGAACGTAATATGTTATTCCTTTATCCCACAGACAAAACAACCGCGGAATTAAAGAATTGCATAGGTGAGTTATTACTGTTCAGAACTAGTGAACATGATGTAATGATTTTGTTGTTGAACAGACAGAGCAACTCAAGTTGAACGCACGAGTCTACTGGTAAGTTATCTGCTATAACACAACGTTAGTGGACATAGATTGATGTGTTACTTGTTTTATTAAGCATAAAGAATCGAAGACACCAACAAAGAAACTAGAATGTAAGTAAGACTAGTTTCATGTTCCCCAAGTGCTGAATTTGACCGCGTGTTATTAATTTACAGATGAGTCGACGACGGAGAAATCGTGTTCGTGAAGAAGAGAATGCGCCACCAGAGATCGGTGATGAACGCCAGGAAGTTGTAAATCAGAACTGGCAAGCGATAAAATCGTATGTAGTGAATGAGAGTCGGCGCGTGTATAATATTAGAGTCATCGATCGTGAGCTATCGGACGTTTTCCGCGATATCCAAGCAATATTTTTCTCAGAGTCACATACCTTTAAAGTGAACTACGCACATGCCTTCATTTTATATCACACTGAGACTCTGAGATTTCGTTATTTTCATGCGTCGGCGAACATCGATAGTGTATTAGAAACACCGGCGCTAATTTCGACATTACCTGAATTCGATGAATTTGTTGAATCTATTCACTTGGAAACCGCACTTGATTTGTTACAAAACTCTCGACCAGATACAAAGTCACTGCCAGTCTGTCTGACTAATGTGCAGTTTTATGTATACCCTACACATCGTTTACTGATTGGTTGTGCTGGTATCAAAATACCTCAGGGACTTGCACAATCAAGATGTGTCATGACATTTACACGCCGAAAAAACGGTACGATGTACAAGGACAATCTGTGTGCTTTTCGTTGTATCGCCCACTCACTAGGTAAAGATACAAAAGCAACGGCTCAACAGTTCACTTCGGTGTATGGTGTAAATGTAGAATCTGGTGTAACTCTTGACATGTTGAATGATATCGAGGTCTTGTTTAATGTCGCCATATTTGTGTACACCAAGACCGAGAGTAAAGCTGTCGCACTCCGGCGTAGTACGTTTGAAGCGAAACCCGTGTACTTACATTTAGAAAATGCACACTTCTGTCTCATTACTGATATGAGGCGATGTATACAGACCTATAAATGTGATGTTTGTCAACGGTTGTTGAATGAACAATATGATTTGACCAGACACAAATGTGTAACGGGTCCTGTTGAAGTGTTCCCCGGCTGGGTTTATAGCCCTCTTCTGAACATCTTTGAAAAACTTGATCTAGAAGGGGTGTTTGTTCCTCATCAGCTTCGTTATTTCAAATACCGTATCGCGTTCAGTATAGAGAGCTTGTATGATACCTCTAAAACTTTGCGAGAGCACCAGAACATTCCCATCTCTGTTAGCATATCGTCTAATGTGGAAGGTTACTCGGAGTCGCATGTAATTGTCTCGAGCGGTGACACAAACGATTTGTGCGCACAAATGATTGATCATTTTCATGATATTCAAAGCGACTCATTCAGACTGTCACTCACAGAATATCAACCCTACTTGGACATGCTCAAATCAAAAATTACCGAAATGAAAGCGCTTGATCCTTCAAAACACCCAATACCCCTTGAACGTTTACAGGAGGAGTTTATGCGTTATTTACGTCAAATTCCTGTTTTGTCGTTCAATGGTGATCGGTATGACTTGAACTGGCTCAAAGCGTACTTGTTTGGTTTTCTCGTTGATGACAATCTTAGTGTACTGAAACGCGGTAACAAATTTCTCTCAATGACGACCAACAGACTCAAATTCTTGGATATTGTGAATTACTTGGCACCCGGGTTCTCGTATGATTCATATTTGGAAGCCTTCAAATGTAGCACCACTAAAGCTCACTTCCCGCATCAGTTTCTGACTAGTTTGGAGAAGTTGGATAACTCGAGTCTTCCTAGCCACGACGAGTTTTATAACCCACTAAAAGGTTACAATATATCTACATCGGAATATGAAAACTGTTTGAAGGTTTGGAACGACAACAAAATGACCTCTCTGCGTGATTATCTCGGATGGTGCAACGCGAACGATACTCGCTACCTCATAGAGGTTTTAGAAAAACAATTCCAATCTTTCAAAAGTCAATTCAATGTTGATATATTCAAGGATACGGTCTGTCTGCTCGGGGTTGTATCGAGACATCTTTTTAATAGCATCCCACGGGATTTCGCAATGTTCAACGACAAACATAAAGATCTGTTTTCGCTATTCAGGGATAATTTAGCGGGTGGACCATCGATCATTTTCCATCGACACCCAAAACCAGGTGTAACTCGAATCAAAGAGCATGTCTATAAGGAAAATGCACAGATTGCGCGACATATAACAAGTTTGACCAGCGACTCACTCTATCTGTATGCTTTAAGTCGACCAAGTCCAACCGGATTTGCGGTACGTTGGCAACCAATCGACGCCGAGTGTACTAAATTCAAACCTGTCAAGACCGCGCCGAAATGCTCAGAGACTGTAATCCAGTGGATGAATTGGTATTCTCATATTCATAAGGTGCATGTTCACCACGCTTTTAACGGGTCTGAAATTCACGTGGGGATACGCAATTATCGACCTGATGGGTTTTATCGTAATTCGGCCGGACAAGGGGTAATCTTATCGTTCCTTAGATGTGATTTTCACGCCCACAATTGCAGATTCGGATGTGATGACCCAGTACGTCGAGAGCGAGCTAAAGACATTCATGATTATTATGAAAGTCTCAATTATCAGGTTGTATGTAAATGGGAATGTGAGTGGAATATTGAGAAGAAGAGAAATGCTCATATTGTGCGATATCTCGATGGCATTCAACCACAACTGACTCGTGCCAAGTCTGTCACCCCACAGAAATTGATGGAGATGGTGATGAATGGTACTTTCTTTGGTTGTTTGCTGGTTGATATTTGTACTCACCACATTCGAAAAAGCGATTCGTTGAACTGCGCCCGATATTCAAAAATACCACAGTGTCTCGCGATACCGTGAAAAGTGACATGAATCAGCTTGTTGTAGATCGGAAATCACCCAGTAAACCCACTGACATGTTGGTTGCGTCGTACTGCGGTAAGAAAATCTTGCTAACCTCCGACTTGATCATATGGTATGTAGATCACGGGTTGGTGGTACCAAAAATTCATGAGGCTGTCGAATTCACAAAAAGGACATGTTTTGACAACTTTGCGAAAAATGTCTCAGACTGTCTACGTGCTGGGGATCGCGATCCTAACATGGAGATTATTGGGCTAACGCAAAAACTCGCTGCGAATTCTTGTTATGATCGCGAGTTAGTGAATCCGCGTAAACTCGAACAAACCACGTTCTGTGATAAAAGTGAATTGAACGCAAATGTGGAGGATCGCTTTTTCGTCAAGTGTGAACAATTAAACACAGATCTATTTGAAATAACGAAGCACCCCCAAAAGATCGAGCAAGATAACTGCATTCAAGTATCGTTCTGGTTGTATAATAATGTCAAATTACGGATGTTGTCGTTTTTTTATGATTGTTTATGCAAATATTTTCGCGCCGACTGCTTCATGCTACTTTCGATGGATATCAACTCGTTTTTCATCGCTCATTCAGCCCCACTCGATGACATTCTCATCTTCGAGAAAAGAAACCAATTTTACCGCGATTATGAGAATTGGTTTCCACGGTATTTTTGCGATGAGCATCGAAACGAATTCCTGACTGATCCGATTTCTTTTGACCGCTCGAGACAATGTTGTAAAGATACGCATGCTCATTATCTTCATCAACCTGGTTTGATGGAAGTGAGATACGACGCCGATGCATCTTTCCGTGGTCTCAATCGCTTTCACAGCGACCCAAGAAAAAATTAAGCATGGCATTGAATGTTAATGTGGTGTACTTGTGTATATTTTGTGTGACTTTAATTTATTTGTATATACTACATGTTTGATGTGATTTATTTGTATTGTGTGTTCATGTATCATTTGTTTTCCAGATGGATAACCCTATTACCTATCTAAAGTCTGTCATGTCGTTAGATTTGAATGGTTTATATGTAGAGATGATTACCTTGGAGCGGGAATTACCACAGTTCACGATTCTTGGTTCTACCAAACAACTCCCAACGTCGATGATACCCGATTGATGAAAAGCAGACCACCAAAACTTGTGATCCGTGGTAAGGTCTATAGTTTGGTATAGTAACACTGTTAGATTTTAAAGCGCTATGAACGTATTATGAATCCTCTTATGTGATTTATTATTTTACAGATTGGGATCAGCTGCTTGACGACCTGAAGCGTTCGTAACACTACAACTTCCACTGACGATGAGGAACAGATGAAGATTTCATAACCCGAGGAAAATTGTTAAATCGGACTCTACTGGGGTTATATATTCCACTAGAACAAGATGACTACAACAGTGGATATTCCCAACCTTGTTGATATATAAACACATNCNCTTTATCGAGTTTTCAATAAACAANAAATGATGGAATTGATCCACCCNTTCGCGTGTATTGTGAGTGGTCCTTCGAGAAGTGGGAAGACTACTTTTGTTGCAAAGCTGATNAGGCATGCGANNTCNATGATTAAACCNAGTGTNTCCAGGGTCGTATATTGTTACAATAATTATCAGGAGGTTTTCAAGACGATGCNTAACGTAGAATTCCACGCNGGTCTAGATATTTTAGAAGAGTTGAAGGTTTGCTCTGAAGACACCTTGATTATAGTGGATGATTTCATGACNGNGACNGCGAAAATTGNAGACTACTTTNNAAGATTTTCNCATCATTCGGCNAAGTCAAATTTGNTANANCACACAGAACCTGTANCACAAGGGTAAAGGAGCACGTGACTTGAGTCTNTCNAGCTCGNATATGGTGATTTTCAAGAATCCGCGCGACCAACAGCAGATCAGTTTTCTTGGTCGACAAATGTACCCAAACTCTAGATTTTTAACAGAGGCTTATCGTGACGCTGCTAGACAACCTCATAGTTATTTATTTCTTGATCTCACGCAAGAAGCACCTGAAAATCGACGAGTTATGACCAATATATTTCCTGGTGAAACCATGGTGGTTTATAGCCCGATGGTATAAATAGCCAGGCGCAGAGACGACTTTAAACTCAAAATGACCAAGGTACCAGCTCGGACACGGCGGCATATACCCACACTAGAGTTCCTACATAAAAGTAAACCCGAGATACGCAAGCAAATTATATCGGGAGCCAGCAAAGAATTGATCGAGTGTATATGCGATTGTACAAAGAACATTTTAAACGGCAACATCCCTCTTTCAAAGTATAAAAGAAAGCGACTATCAGCTCATAAATGTAGTTTACGTCGACTTGTCAGGAAAGACATCCCCATTCGACATAAAAAACGTATGGTTAACCAGCATGGGGGTATGTTTATGACTCTATTATCAAGCATCCTACCCGTCGTCACTGGTTTACTGGGTAATCTTTTCAAAAAATGACTTCTTTTAAAAAAATCTTCATAAATCCGAATCCGATCAACGAGGTTGAAGTTCAGAAATTGGATTTGGATATCGACAAATGTATGAGTGACATATTACAGATGAACATACCCCAAGAACGAAAATTAGCCTTATATAACGACGCACTAAATCGTTATCAAACAAAACACGACACATTGAATCAACCGATGAAAATCGATATATCAGAACAAAGGAATCTATTTTCGGCTAGTGAGTTGGACGCGCTGCGACGCCTGATCAAGGGTGAACCATCAAGGATTCCTAAACCCCACTCACCGAGTAGCCAACGAAGCAAAGTAAAGACTCAACATGCCAAGACGAAAAGTGGTCGTACACCCAAGACCCCGAGACGATACGGATGGGAGCCATACTAAATATTTCACACCAGGGCTACCTGGTAGTTACCGCGGTGCATACGTATTCTCTAGAGGGCGGAATAGAGCCAAAGTCAAGGAGTTTCTTTCGAGCAAGGATGCGTACACAAAACATTTTCCCTATCGAAAGAAATTTAAGAGACCTAGAGTGATTACGTCCGGTCTCGGTGTTCAGTATCAAACCGATCTCATGCATATGCAAAATCTTTCAAAAGAAAACGATAATTTTAAATATGTGTTGGTGACGATCGATTGTTTCAGCCGATTTTTATATCTGTATCCACTCAAAAACAAAACCTCGCAAGGTATTATTCGCGGATTCAAGGAAATATTTAAGGATCGTATACCTCATGTTATTCAAAGTGATCAAGGTTCTGAGTTTACTAATCGTGCGTTTCAGACTTTCTTAAAAGAGAACAATGTGCGACATTTTCATACAAATAGTGAACTGAAAGCATCGATATGCGAGCGTGTTATTCGTACTGTGAAGCAAGTGTTATACCGTTATTTCACGCATAATAAGACTTTGAATTATGTCAGTGTCCTGTCCGAGATATGCCAGGGGTATAACACTACTTTTCACGTTGCTATAGGGTGTCCTCCAGTGGATGTTGATTATTCAAATCAAGAACAAATTTCCCATAGGTTATACGGCGACATGACCCCTAAAAAACCCAAACTAACTATCGGCACACCCGTCAGGATTTCGAAATCACGTGCTAATTTTGTAAAAAGTGCCTTGGCGAGTTGGACCGAAGAAATCTTTTTCGTATCTCAATGTCGTAAAGGTGACCCTCCTACTTATCAATTGAAAGACTACCATGGTGAAGTTATAGACGGTCGCTTTCAGCGTGAAGAGTTACAACCAATAACGAAAAATAATAATATTTACAATATCGAAAAAATCCTGTCTACTCGCAGGAAAGGAAAGAAAACGCAATATCTTGTAAAATGGTTGGGTTACCCATCTACATTTAATTCCTGGGGCTCGGATTTGTATAAATAGACGCTGAAAATGTTGTTCAACCAAACTATGGATTCTGATTCCGTCTCATCTCGCGTGGGTCAAGTCTCGAACAGTCTGAAAAACCAGATTGTGTTTATTGTACAGATTTGTATGTTAGTGTGTGTAATCGTGTTTTCATTATATCAAATTTCTGTCGAGGTGGATCGTGAGATATATTTAACGCTACTGTCTTCTTCACTTGGGTATTTATTACCGAATCCATCACCTCACCGTATATGTTGAAAGAAACAATAAAATGTTGTTGACTCTACCTTCGAATGCGAGTTTGGATAAATTTCCGAATACTAGCACAGATTTTCAAACGGAACTTTACAAAGAATTAGAAATGAATCGCCATGAGCTGGGATTATGTGAGCTGACCTTCCCACATGATTTTCAACCGCGAATTGAAGTGACAGCGAAAAGTATAGGTTTTGGATTTGTCGATGCAAATGGATACACCGAACGGTGTTATATTCCCGAAGGTTCGTATTACAGCATCGGTGAAATGTTAGAATCGTACGAGAAATATTACATGGGGGACATTTTCATTTTACAAGGATTCGGTGACTTTAGAATCACATTCAGAAGATTAGTCACGAGTAAAAAAAGACACAAGCGAGGTGTACCCATAAATACCGATACCGCAGACTCTAGCGTCAAACACATACCCCGTACCACGCATGATTCACCCGAGCCTTACGGACTGATACCGCTTGGTTCTGTGTTGGACACAATAACATTTAGACGCGTTGTATCTCGTCGCCGCGGAGTGGTAGAATTTATATTTACACCTGCGATAAAGTTGGAACGGATTGATAAGGTTTATGTGTATTGCGATCTGATACAACCAAGACCACATGGTAACAAGCTGCAACAACTTTTACGGGTGGTTACTGTAATCGCTAAACCGAATGAAAACCAAATCAACATATTCCCAAAACCACACTTCTTTGCTTTAGCGAGGAACAATTTTAGAACGATACGAATTTATCTACGTGATGCAGCTGGCAACCCTATTAAATTTCGAAAAGCACCAGTGACAGTAACCCTACGCTTCCGTCGTAGAGCTGTTGGTTCAATATGAGTTACATCACGTTGTCTGGCACCCAAGGTGAATTCTCGGTGGTGTTACCGAATGAAATTATTTGTAATGAGCTTGCGTTGATGGATATGAGTTTTGTCAGTGAATCTCTTGATCGAATTATAATCAATCGTGATCAAGCACTCTGGGAGCTACATAATGAGAAAGATCGAATAGTAGAAGCGTACCTAACACCACTTGGGAATTATGCAAACAACCTCGAGTTGACGCGAAGAATATTATCTGACAGTTTCAAACACTGTTTCACCGAAAGAATCAACGATGAACTTTTCCGAATTCGTTACCCGAAACGTATCACACTCCACCCCACGGATATATTCACGAATTATTTCAGTGTAGTTGATCAAGTGTCGACACCAGCTGTACTGTCACGTCGATCAAACCTAAACCAACTCAACCCCGCCTCAGATATCTTTTTGTGTATATCAATGTACTACGACATCATCCGGTGGGTGATTACATGAGTCAATTGCTTCGTGTGATCCAAGTAAATAACGAGACGTGTATGAGACAAGAAGTTGTATATGAAAAACCGTTTTATTTCCCAGTGTCGATTAACCACATCCGCGATATAAAAATCACCATCCGGGACCAATACGGTCAGTTAGTACATGATATAGAGACCACATTGACACTCCACGCACGATGAAAATAGTGACGTTAACCACCTCTATGCTTGGTGCTGATTTTGAACACAGACTACTCACCATCAACAACATCCCGACGAGATATTGTGAATTAGCCCTCATGGAGATCGATTTCACTTTAACCGAACCGGCGATTGGTCAATATTTGTTTGTGTATTGCGATATTATTCACCCTCACTTACTTGGAGATACGTTAGCGCGTTTATTACGAGTTATACCGCTGACAACTGGTGATGTCACGCATAATTGGGTAGCGACAAATCCGTATTATTTCCCTGTTTCAAAAGATGTTGTAGATTCTGTATGTCTTTACCTCAGGGATGAGTTTGGGGAACCTATAAATATAATAAGTCGTTCATTGCAAGCTACATTTAACATTAGGAAGCGATTATGAAAGTTGTTTTCACGTGTGATCATCATTCTGTCCATCGTCATTATAACCAGACAGGTGATGGTTATGGATATTTCAGTGGTGGAGTTCAAGCCGGTTCCGGTATCGGGAGTTTGTTTAAATCACTCGGTCGTTTAGTGACACCTATTGCGAAATACGCTGGTGGTCAATTGTTACGGACTGGAGGTGAAATAGCGAGAGATCTATTACGGGGTAACTCGATCAAGTCTAGTGTTGTCAAGAGAAGTAAACAAGCTGGCGGTCGAGTAATTGATAAAATTTTAACCCCAAAAGCTATAAAAAGGAAAAAAACAAAGTCAAAGAACACTTCATCCAAACGTCGTCGTAAACAACAGGATATATTCGACTAAGAACTATGTTGATGCATGCGGGTTCCCGAGAATGTCATAACTCTGGATTAAACATATTTAGTATACCCCACACACAAACCAGTATTGAGGAATCGCAATATGTCGTCGTCAAACCCCATAGTTTAGGTAATGTCATGGAAGTACAATTACCAAGGACGGATCGATATATGGATCTACAAAACACGTTCTTGAGATTACGTTTGAAGCTCACTAAACGCGATGGAACTGATTTAGCAAACGATACACAAGTGGGCCTGGTCAATAACATGTTGGATTCTCTTTTCAAACAAATCGATGTAACTATTTCAAATGAGGTTATCACAAATTCGGATAATTGTCATGCGTACAAAGCTTATATCTCTCGGTTGTTGAATGATACTCACGGGGCCTCGGAGAGTTTTGTGCAAGGCCAAGGTTTTTATAAAGATGTCGCTGGATCTATGGATGTTCTTGGTGCAGCAAATACTGGATATGTTAAACGAAAAGACCTTACAAAAAACAGCACTCCGCTAGAGTTGATCGGAAAAATTCGAATGGGTCTTTTTGACCAGTCTAGATGTATGTTGGATAATGTCGACATGAAATTAAAGTTTACACGTAACGAAGATAATTTCTGTCTGCTCGGTGATGTGGAGGATGTGCAAATTGTTTTACTCGAAATGGAAGTGTATGTCAAACAGATGAAGATCGCCGAAAGTGTAAGCTTAACACACAAGTCTGTATTACAGAAGAATACTGCAAAGTATCCCTGGATACGCTTACAAATGTCGACTCATACATTCGCGGCGGGCTTGTCGAAAATTGATAGAGAGTTAGTTAGCGGCACCATGCCAAAGAAGATCGTAATTGGTTTAGTCGAGACCACGACATTTAACGGTGTTCGGACCAAAAACCCATTCAACTTTAAACACTTTGGTGTTC
>ATSW01013827.1:0-17818 GCA_000444245.1 Botryllus schlosseri | reverse complement strand
TGACGAAATATCTGTACTATTAATGTTGAACCGACTATTTTGAGGGTTCCAACCATCCCATATCGATATACGTCGGATATATCGGGTGGTAATTGTCCGTAGGCTCATACAACATGTTTCGGAAAGTATTTACACAACTATAGCATAATTTTATAACTTACAAAAACACATTTTTTAAATGGCTTTTGTTTAAAACACTGTTTAAAACAAATTTTAAAGAAAGTGTTTTAAAACACCGTTTGTTTTAAATGCAACCCTACATGCAGGCCAGGTGGTCACTTACAAATTACTTCTGCTTTTTTCGACTGGTGAGTTGTGTATGCTTCTACACTTTGAGTGAGAGAGCCAATGTACCACGGTAACTATAATATTTTTGGAAAAGTACACCTATTTGCAATTTCATTAGTTATTTTGGGTTAGGCGCGAAGATGCACAGTGCAATTTCAAAAGAGTCCACCTCTGATAAGCTGATAAAAGTATGCGACCTATCGACCAAGCACGCCTTTTGAAACCAACCGCTTGAGTACGCCCTATTTCTCAAATACTTCCATTTATGAGTATAGTTTTGACTTATCTTTCAATTTGAATATTCTGTTTGTAACTAAATTGAGATTATGGAGTTCTTTTCACTTTTACTTGAGTAGCAACGAGGACTACTTTTCCGACCTCTGCATATATTGGATACTTAAATGAATGAAGTAGCAATATTTAAATACTCATTAATGTTGTTCCGTTCGGCTTCATTGGCTTCACATCCATAATCGTCAAAAGAGTCCTTATGATCACATCATCGCCTCATTTGACTAGCATAGTTGCAAATTGTCTCGAAATGTTCGCATCAGGTCTGGAAGATGGCATTCTAGACATGGGTCTGGTTAAACGTATCCTGTATGTATTATATATGCCACACCTTTGGCACATAGCGATCACTGGTACATGTGATGATATTTTGTAAATAGGAATCAATCTCTCTAGGTTGATCTAAATCAGAAAACGTGACACAGGTCTTGTCGCAGGGTTGCGTACGGTACGTCACAATTTTAGTTGCATGTTTGCATAAAACATTCGGAAACATTCAGACAAGAAGTGAAATGAAATCGGAATAAGATCAATTCTATAGCGTTTATACAAACTCCTCGCCGTAGATTTCAATCTATCTACCTTGGGGGCTTCTGTCACGTGCGAACTTGCAGATATCAACCGGAACCTAATAAGATGAGATTGAAAAAGAGCTCATTTTGATGTCTATAAATATGATATGACTAATCTGAATCGTAGTCCTGAAATAGGATCAAGCATGTCAATACAGTATTTCTGACAATCTCGAAATCTGAATCCATCTGCACTCTGGCTGTACTCTATTTTGCCTACACCGATTATGTGGTCATTCGAAATACTAAATCGAGCGTATATTGTAGATTTTACAGGATAGCATGTCCGAAATATGTTATTCCACGTCGATTTAGAACTATGTGTTAAAAAATCGTCAACTTGAGTTATGTTTGCTGATTTCGGGGGATTTCAGTGATATCCCTATTCAAGAATTCATGTCTCATCTCAAGACGTTATTCGATATGTCCACATATGCGTATTTCCCGTAAACCTCTACTGAATTAGAATTGGTGCATCAACATCAGCATGAAACTAACACATTCAACGGGAAGCATACCATTGTTATTATCACTTGGTTTGACATTGTAGTATATTTGTTGGTTTTTATTTCGGGTTATCTGTGGCGTGGTTCTTTTACCATATAGTGTGATTGTAATTTTTATCAAACTACCAAGAATATGGTCAACAGGGTACATTGTTGACGCGTTTACTTTGCGTTGCGATTTGAGTTAATTTCCAAAAGATTGAATGACCATTACGATTACTCAACACCACTATCATATCGGGTGCTATACTTCAAACCTATTCGCCCTTCTTCCTTTCACCAAGGTGTTTTCATAGTGGTGTCAGCAGATTTCTGAATTAGGTGTGTGGAATTGCATGAGTTTGTCGCTGATTTAAACATTTGAATATTTGATGAAATAAACTTGTCGTTGACACTATTTTGCAATATACGACGTTGAAATAACCCGGGTCCACACATAACTGAGAAGCTATATCAATCCAGTGCCTATGTTCATTGGAATATGGTGCAATAATTGTTTGAAAATTCCTGGTCTTGAGGACATTCGTTATGGGGACTTTATCATATCGGCACATATTTAGTTCGTGCGTGTCCTATCCAACATTCAATTGGGTGGTATTTGATAAAAATGAAAACACAGAAAGTTAACGTTTTACGATCACAAACGTGTTCTTGACCTTTTGGAATGATTCCAACATCGATGTGGCGTGCGTGAAAAGGGGAAAGTCTTTTGATTATCAGTACTTATTTGTTATCACATTGATGCCACGGTGCGTCATACTTCCATCTATTGGCGATCGTTTCAATCTATCGGTTTTCCACCTGAAACTATTTGTAAGATTCACATAAATCTTCACGCTGCTCAATATTTTAGATCGCGAATGTATCTAACTAAGACTCTGTAGGCTATAACTTATTATACATGGAAATTCTCTGATATTCCGTCTCAATTTAAAGGGATATGCAAATTAGGGGAAATGGAGATCACGCTCCTATTTTGATAGCGGTTAAGTTGATAGACGTGAGCTACAACAATGACTTAGATAAACCGTTTTGATGATGGGACGAAGTCAATTCAGCATACGTCCGTGAAATTTAGAATAGCTAATCGCGATTGCAAATCAAATTTTCATGCATGAATTTTAAATATGCTTTAGAAGATACACAGCTTCAGTATCGCAAAAGGCAATTTATCCCGCTCTATGTATTTCGACTGACTCTCCTTACCAGCGAATGTCAGTAAAATCAGAATACCGAAATAATTCTCCCGTTGTGACGTAATACTGACACGTAAGCAGACTCGCGAACGGCAGATAACAATGCTCAGGTAACGGTATAAAAGAGACATGTTCGTCCGTAAACATACCCGAATAACAACACAATGATCATGAAATATCACTGACTATGGAGATGTATTTTTGGCGACAGACGATCTGCTGTTGTAGTTTTATCCTGGTTGATTCAAGGACCTCCGAAGTAAAGACAGCGACCACGAACAACTATGGAAAATTGATTGCTACTATAATAGCTGGCAAATTATTTGTTTTGATCGATTCGAGGCGGATCATATTTCCACCCAAATATATATTCATTTTCACCGCACATTACAGAATAAGTAAGCATAGAATATAGCTTCGAACGGTCGTCTAAAATTTTTTACTTTACACCAAACTATAAAAACGTGACATTGAGGAATTTTTCTGAAGGGAATTCCTTATTGCATCATCTTTCCGTTTAATTGATACATATATTTCATATAAATATTTTCACTGTCATATACAACATAGCTATTGACAAATTACTATTGTTTAATGTAGACTCGACTTGCGAACTTGTCCTCTTCAAGTTCGACGACCCCGCTCAATACCACCTATAAACTAAACCACGTTTTCATTTTATGATAACATAAATCGTTTGTGCCATTTTTCGTAAACGTCACGAAAGATGCCAATATTTGTGCACATCACTTACAAGGCATAGCGCTGAGAATAAAAGTTCGAGTATACTTGAGTGAGGCTTGAACCATTCGTGTCTAGTATCGATAACTGAGTAGATATATTGATGTCATATTTCTGAAGCGAGACTTATCGTTCTATGAAAAATACTTACCAACATCGGGATATCGGGCGTAGCTGTTCCATAACTTATGCGACATGTTGTAAAACTCCATGACTCTCACTCAGTCTCACATTGAACCCCGTGGAAACTTTATCTGGCAGAGACCCAAAGACACTAAGGATGGAGCGAACTCCTGAAAGGTTCTGGTTCATGCGAACACGAACATGAGCGCAAAAATATGACATCATCTGACGTCACAAAACATTTAAAAATCTAAAAATTAAAAATTAACATCGTAAAATTTAGAAATTGTCTGGGTCTCCGCCTGTATAACAAGTATCCTTAAATAGAGTACACTTGTGGAAATTCATAAGATGTCACGATGACGATGACGGGCGTAACAATGTGACTTTAAAGAAATGTCGTATCACATGATGTTCTAGCAAATCGTTTGAAAAAATCCCTGGAAAGGTTCTTGCGCCGGTAATACTCTGGCATGCTGCGGAGAAGGCATGGAAAAAGCGGAGCCGTGACTGCCGCTCCCCATTTCAAAGCATAACTTACATAAATGAAACCAACTGTATTCGATGTTAAGAAAGACTTCCTAGTATGGCGGAGCGTCCTGTCAGAACGTGTGGTGATTTAGTCCAGGGATATGCAACGTGCGAATCTATTATACACAGGAATCTTGGGTTTGATCGCTTCTGCGCTGGCACACATCAAGATATATGAAGTTTTGGCTAGCAAACGGCTGCGATTCGCGATTCGTACAACTGCGCCTTTGCATACACCATTACATACGACCGTAAACATGTAGCATACTAACAATAGAAACGCGTTCAATTCGATATGAGAGTCTTGGGTCGCGGACTAAAAAGTTTAGGAACCAGTGTTTTGTTTGATATTGATGGTGTTTCGATTACATTGGTCATTTTACACCTGGCCGATACTCTAGAGAAGACCTGGGCAAAGCGCGGTCCGCGGAGCTATTCTGAGTGGCCCGCGTGTCCGCTGCTTGGAATTCAAACCATGAAACGTACTTTTGAATATTTCTGCGTGGAATGAGACCACAGGCTGTATTAACTGAACCGGAACGAAAATTGGTTTACTTTGAAACCTGTTTATGTCGCGATTACGCTATCTACGTCGCATGCGTAATCCAGATTCAAAATCAAGCCAAGTAGCAAAGTATGTCATAACAATTTAAGTCAAAAGAAGAGACTCTTTCCATATGGTTTAGTTCAAACCTTCTTTGTTGCCATTGTTACAATACGCGTTAAACGGTCTGTGCTTCAAATTGTTTCTTGATAGAGAGAGAGAGAGAATTCTTTTAGTCGTCAACCATGAAATATGACATAGGCAATATCCACAAACATTCATGTCCAATAGTATACATTTTTTTAAATATTTTCCTAACTATATTTTACACGGTATAGACTGGGAGACCCGATATGACCGAAGTCTTCTAGGCCGGAGTCACCCAAGCATATTGGCAGTATTAATGATGATATGAATCAATTTCTTCTCTCAGTCAAGTAGCACAGCAAAGAGTAACGAAATAAACAAATGTAAATAAAAGACAGCAACACTAGTGAACGACGGCTACCATTGTTAACAGTGTGATCAGAAAATAGCAATTTCACCCATGTACGCAGTGGTAATATTATTGTAGCATATAAAATGAAACAAAACAACATCACTGTGGTCATAAGATATCTTCTTCTTAGTACTTGGATAAGATAAATTTGTAAAAGCAAGATTTAAACTTATGATAAGGAAGAGTACGGTAGATAGTTGATACGTTGTTCCAAAATTTCACACCTATATGAGATAGGGAATTTCTTGACAGTCTAGATGAATTCAATTCAACAAATAGGGACTGATTCTGTGAGAATCTCGTGTTATAATGGTGTATTGAATTGGGGCATTGAAAAAAGGTGTCGAAATAGTCAGGTAATGTTCTTTCATTATATTGTTTCATGATTTTTACAATTCCAAACTCATACAAATCCGAGACCTTGAGAATGCCCAATTTTCTAAATTCAGGACTGACACTACTACGTGCAGGTACATTAGATATAATCCTAATGGCTTTGTTTTGTAATACCTGGAGCTTGTTGATATGCTTCTTGTAAGAGCAGCCCCACACTGTTATTCCAAATGTAAGATGGCAGTGGACGAGCGCATGATAAACAGGTAGGAGAAGTGATATTGGAACCAGCCTCTTCAGGCGATAGAGTGCACCAAAGCCACGAGATATTTTGCCTGCTATGTAGTTGATGTGATGGTCCCATACTAGATTATCATCAATAATAATACCAAGATACTTGACAGACTTACTGGTTTTAATCAAAGAGTCCTTTAGTTTGAATTCTGCGATCGCATTGTTGAGAGATCCTTTAGGGTCAAATAGTAGAATTTTGGTAGGCTACGTTTTGAAATACCACTTTCGTAAAACAAGGTTACGTTTTGAAATACCACTTTCGTAAAACAAGTCAATCAGTGCTCGTTTTTACCATGAGACATCACCATCCATAAAGGATGAACGGGAATGTCAAAAAAGAACGCCGAAAGCTGAAATTCGAAGACGGTATGGACCACTATACACAGGGCCGCAATTGCCTAACCACGAACCGCCATTTGAAGGAGGCTCGAGCTCAAAGGGGGCCTAAAATTACTTCGTAAAGTAACATAAATTATGGAGTATTTTCCATATATTTATAAAACTTGGTTCAATTTTTTTTTCTCGCTCCGCGCGATTTATCGTGTCTATAGTTTTCTTGATATCAATATGGGTATGCTCTCCCTAAACAAACGCTTAATTTTTATAAATCAGCATTTCGGCGTCGGCCGTTACCGCGTCACGACATTGAGAATAACGTTTCGGCTAACATGTGACTGTGCGAATTGTGCTGGCTAGAAGCTCGACTGCGAGGAGACCTTGACCAAAAACACCACATGATGTTGGTTGAAACCGATATATATATATCTGTCGATTTCACCAAGCTGCAACTGTTCAGAAGGCAGCGATCTATACAATAAGCTTTGTAGTATAGCCCTATCCCAGGGGTCGCCAACTCAAAATGAGTCGCGGGCCACTTTTCAGAATTCCTAGAGGCCGCGGGCCGCACGACTTCAATATCGAGAATAAAATAGGCAACGTAGTTTACCAACCACGTTTCATAACTATACGGTATTCTTATTACAAATCTGTGCTCTCTAACATAGGCGACGGGCATAGTCACCACAAAAGGAATAATATTCTATTGAAAAAACACAAATACAAAAAAAATATCATGATCATCAATTTCATTCTATTTTGAACTATGAGCTGCACACGATACCTGACAAAACTCTGTAGCAACTAAAACAGGGGTGGCCAACCTTTTTGTTATTCACGGCCGCATTTCAATTACTCATGTAGCTTGCGGCCGCAATCCGGTGCAGTTCAGTAGTCGCGCTAAGCGCGCAAATTTTTTCATTTACATGAGTGAATTTCGCCATTGATTATTAGTATAGTTTCACATATTTCTATCAAATATTTATCATTTCTCGGCCCATGTGATCAGATTTACCGGTAGAGTTGATGCACGGGGTGAATTCGAAAAGTTGAGAAAATTAATATTAATGCTGTGCTGCATCTTTGGGTGTGCCAATTCTTATTACTCCCATTTGTTGCATGCAGTTATTTCTTGACCTCCGATCAGATTTGTCGGTATAGTGAAATATATTTGATTCGCCCAAATGAAGGCCTACCTAAAAAAAATTTCATTCTTGGTGAGGAGAATACGATTAAAAATTGTATTTCTTTATGGGGCGCATGCATCATTTTCATCTGCTGTTTGCATCTGTACTGTGGGACTCAGATTAAAATGGACACTACTATATTAAAATCGAAAATCTCCTCGCATTGAACCGAGCGTAGCGCGAAGAAAATTTCAAGAATAATTCTAACCTCTCATTAATTAGGGAGTCAATTAGCAAATTCAATTTGCCTATTGACGTTCGCCCACACATTACGTGTCAACGGTCGCATGATTTCCTTCTACTGCAGCAGATTGGGCACCCCTGGATTGAAGAATCGATATTGGGGATAGCTAGACACGGTAGCCTACTAGCTGGAAAACTATCTCATCGTAAAGCATGGTCTTTTGGAGAGCCCGAAGTCGTTTTTGAAGCTTCTCAGTCTTGGCCATGGTGGGCCATTACACGTCAAGGCAATATGCCCACTCGTATCTGCAAATTCTTCCTCCATGGAATGATATTTCCATGCCGAAGCCGTATCAGATAGCGAGGAATAGTGATATTGGCCACAGTAGAATGGACTTTGAACACCAACAACAATATGTTTAAACTGAATCAATTTCAGCATTTCAAAATGCTTCAGTAAGCGTTATTCCGAAATTTCTCCAAATCAGGTCGCGGGCCGCGTGTTGGTGACCCCTGCCCTATCCCAAATACGCTCTTAATGTCTTAATATAAAAATGTGGATTAAGGAGAATCTAAAATGTATTATGTTTAAATTTGTTTCGAATTATGACTGAAAATAAATAGATTATTGTTTTTTGTTAATTAATCGTCATTTTTTCATTATCTGTTACCAACGCATCCACAGAGCAGCATTTATCAACAATGTAATTCACTGCTTTCTATTTAGAAATGAAATTATTACGCCGGAGAATATAGCTAAACATTTTGACTAGGCCCGCCAACGTATTTTTTGTTACTTATTTTGTCCACGGAGAAAAATAATTACCCACCCCTGCTCTCCGGGCTAGACTTTTCATAAGACACCGCTTACGCTGATGACGTGGCAAGGAGGAGCCTAGATAAACCCCCAACACTTAAGCAGGGATTCTGGAGTCGACCTTTGTCGGACTCGAACCAGCAACCCATTGGTGTTGCAGCTGTGAATCATACCACTACGCTATCTCACCACGCAACCACTGTTTTATGTAACATACAATAGGTGCATGGACAGAAAGATAAATCGCTTTCTAATGTCAGTCCTATCGAAATGATTTGTATTTCATTGCATCAATTGCCTTGCATTTCGACACTAAATATTCATTATAAAATATTTTTTGTTTGTGACAATAAGGTTTAATGGTTTTGTTATTTCAACACTGTTGTGATGTATTGTTTATTGTGTGCACCGATATTCTATTGGAATGCGCTAGATGTGTAATGTGATAGTTTCATTTTCGTGACTCAGCGCCAATTTATGGTTCGCCGAAGGCTTGCAGGTGAGCTGATGTAGAAAAGTTGTAATTTGTAACAGGCTACCTCTTTCAAGACAAAAACAACGGCGTAGAAAATTGCGGACCAGCATCGTGTAAGACAGTGGCACTTAGGGTGGGTTTCAAAAAGTTGTCTTAATTTAGACCTGGCTTAAGGCCAGTGAATGACTTGCCCAAGACGCCAGGCGTCGGCGGTCTTAGATCGGTTTCAAATGTCAATTTGGCGCCGGGCTCGGCCAAGTTTGTTAGTTGCGAGTAATTACTGTCTACTTCGTCGCTGTAGCGAGTTCAACACGGAGCCGAGGCCAGATTGTTATTGTTTCTTGCGAGTTGCTCGCTGATGTTGAGTATAGCGATGCAGTGAAGAAATATGGAATTGCTTGAGTTGTTGAAATTTACGGACGGATGATCAGAACGGAACCCCGAGGAAGTAACTGGCAGATGTTCAGCACGTTATCGCAAAGTATTCGAAGAAATAGTGCGGCTGTGATTCCGATTTTTGAAGACACAACTGCCCAGCATTTTGGCATAACTAATGAAGATTATGCTCTTGGAGATGCTGAATATCCACTGAGGACTGACTCACTTACTCACGCCACTATTATGCCCAAGAACTTTGACAGAAATAATTCACTATTGTTTTCATACATATTGTTACCCTCTGGCAGAGCGCAGTGCTTTCTGTGTTGAAGAAAATATCTCGCGCATTGGCTATATTCAAGGAAGAACCTCAGAATATCGATATGACAATAGCCTGCCTCTGCCTTCACAATCAGAGCAATGCAGACAAGGCAGATGGAGCTGAATTTGATGACATACTGCAACTGGAAGCGTTGAACGCACTCGCACGGTATCGACTCCTACAGAGAAATCTGCACGACAACGCAGGATCTAGAGATTTTTTCTAGCTAGCATTCATGGGTATTCTTGTTTGCAATACATCCGATTACATTCAAAAACATACTCGTGCTTTATTTCTTGTGACACGTTAAAATGGTAAAATGAGCATTATTGCTTTAAGTAAGTTCAAGTTCATAAACTTGTGACACAAGATAGCGAAGTTATTGCAAGGGGCTTGGAAAACTGAAGCAGGCAATCATGAACAGCTGAACAAAATTGAATCAAATGTACAAAAGACATGTTTTGACTCTAGATTCGGCTAGCGTAAAATTAATGTTGTTCAGCATCTTCTATAATTATTAACGTTGAGACCATGCTCAACTTGTTTCATTCTCTTCTGCTTCATCACTGATTTTCAAATCTTCGCTGCTTCATAGTTGACTTTGGGCCTGGACTTCGGTGAACTGTTTGTAGAGATATAACTGATGAATTTCGAACAAATTGTTAAATTTTTATACTGTTGCTAACTCAATAGTCTATTGCAAACCATACGAATATTAATAGCAATAATAATGAGATAACAAACAGACAATTGATGACCCAGTAAAAATGCAAATTTACCTTGATTTGGTTGGAAAAGTTGCTGCCAAAACAACTAGCAGATGCAGCTCCCAACTGCTACTCCATAAGTTGGCAGATCAGATGGGTCAGCATCTATCAAAAAACAACTTATCAAGCATGGTGTAAATATGAATGGAAATGACATACTTACCGCCCAGTGTTGGTATCACCGTGTGAGGAACTGGATAAAGCTCGAGCAAAGTGCTTTCAGAAAAACCTTTAATATAAAAGAAACTGGATATTGGTATGCGCATTCACACTCACATATACAGATAGATTGATATATACCTATTTGATGGCTTGGCATATCACTGCTTGTTTGATTTTCTCCGTGTTCCAAAAGAATGGTGCTATCATTTGTTTCACAGCCTGCAGCTCACTCTGGTGCCACATTGCACAGCTATATAATAATTTTTACATTGACTGATTATGCTACTATGATGATACTATGACTGGGTAGCAAATCTGTGAAAATCAATATTGAATTGACATATATCTCAAAAAATTTGGATTACTGTAGCGTTAGCATGTACTGCACTTTGAAGATTATTGGCATATATATCACTTCACATCAATGGCCCCTTTAAGCTGCCGCAAATGCGAGTGCTGACACGGTTTATGCACACAGAAAATCTGAAGTCATGACCCTTTTTTAGTCGTTACGCACTGTTTTCCGAGGGTCTGCGTAGTGACTTCTTGAGTGTACGCACAGACTCGTCAAAAATTAGAGGGAACATTGCTTCACATCTATAGCAATTCACTAACAACTTCATGCAAAGTCATGTCATTTTTCTTTCCGAAACTTCTGGATCTTTATCCACTATGCTGAAATTCGGTGCGCGTGCAGTGAAAGGAATATCAATACAATGCTGGTTGAATAGACACATATTGATCAAAGTTCCATGTAGTCGGCACTATTCTAGAAAGTAGCAGTTAAACATATTTATGACAATGCTCAAAGGGGTGGAGCGAAAATGGATATTGGGGGAACCCTGCAACCAATCACAGTTGCGTGCAAGTGGTGCAACATTGATTAGGCTCAACGAAATGAGCATGATACATATTTTCCATTTTCTGGTGACGCGTCGTGTGTTCACTTTTTGGCTATAACCACAGCAAAGCCAAACTGTCAAAACGTCAACGCGCCTAAGTTAAAAGACGTAACCAGTCGAGAAAACTATAATGATGAGTTGACGTAGCACGTAGGCTATCAATAAAGGATCTGTTGATCTGCCGCAACCTAAAATCTCATCTTGGGGCTTCTTCGATACATTCACTATATTAACTGATGTTCCCCATGACCACTGATCAGCATCATTACCCGTAGCGAATTCTTATCGCTGACCTTTCTTTACCAAAATGGGGGGGATTCGCAAGTCCAACGCTAGGCACACCTTTACGCCTTACCCCAAATATCACTTCCAGTGTCTCGTAACCATAGTCATATGATATTCGTAACCGAATCGATTGGAGCCAGCAAACGCGGGTTATGGTGGTCATGGGGAACATTGCTTGATACTATATGGAAGAAGTGCTGATGTGTCCTGTGTGCCTCAGGGCTCTGGCTATCCATTTGAATTGAAATCCGTTCAGTATACGAAGACCCCTGCAGCATTCCACTGTAAATCCCACTATAACGGTATACGATACCGTCACGTTTGTGATATAAACATTGTTCCAAACTGCCTGACATCAATATACAATGATCTAATCTGATTTGCCAAGCTATACATCAGAAGAACGGCCAGTATCCTTTAACAAACAGCACAACAGTTATCAGCACTGTTGACTTCAGCCTACCCCCTAGCTGGCTTGGATATCTGTCTTAACAAAGCGCACGCTGGAGGGGAAATCCCCTCAAGTCACAGTTTTGAAACCGACTTCAGCCTGAGGGGTGTAGCTTAAGCCCGACGACGGGCCTAAGTCGACTTTTTGAAACCCACCCTTAAACTTTTTAGACCGCGACCAAAATCTGTTTTAATGGCATCTCGCAACCCAAATCTCATACATTAAAAGATACATTTTAGCATTAGTATATGCTAAGTTTTTACGGGCATGTAGCCTATAACAGAGAGAACGCGCAGAAAACAGTTGTACGCAACGCAGCTCTATGAAACATGTCTATAACTCACGCGATTGAAAATTGCAGTGCATTATTTACCTCCGGGGTCGCATTCGTACTACTGTCTACTCTACTCGGATTGCTGGAGCAAGGCCGGGACTATGCCGATTATTGCGATACAGGTCTTATCAATAGTGAAAGTTTTGGCTAACCAGTGACGGTCTGTATTGGCCAGGGTTTAATCGCAGCCGATCTTTTTGGCATCGCATTTGCCCAGCTGTACGTAGGCGAAAACGCCGAGGAAGGGATTGGCCCCGAAATGCCTGTGTATCGTATTTTTGCACATTTTCATGATCAAGCCCTGTTGTAGCAACGACTTTTCTATTACGTAACCCGCTCATTGAATATAGTACCCAACACAATAACTTCGGATATGAACAAACTAACCACAGGAAATCGCCCGAAGGAATTTTCCGCTTCGAATAATTCAACAAATATTGCATACATATTAAGAGATCGCTCTGGTGCCTCCGCGACCCAATATTTCAGCCTTTGCGAGCCATGTTCAGGTCGCGACCCATACTTTAAGAACCCCTGGTGTAAGACGTGTGTGATTCTCGATACCAGCACCGTGATCATCAGCGGGCAAACCAATCACTAGAGCAAAGGCCACTACACATCCAAATCCAATAACACGATAGATTTAGTTCGTTGCCGAAAGGAATGTTGTAATGTGTAGCCCTTCCTTCTCTAATCTAACACTTGTAGCAGACGAGGATGGCTACTTCTTTTCAAGTTCCCCGATTGGAGCGGTTATATTAAAATATCACCAAAACGCACAGCACATACGCAACAAACTACAACTCAGTACCGAAAAACGCCTTTTCCGTTGCTGCATGCCTGAGTGGTCTTGCCGCGCGGGGTCAAACGTCAGGCGATTACAAATGCGTGGTATATACGTGGTGGAATCTGGTCAACCACTCCCCAAGAGAATAAACCAGTGGTTCCCAATCTTTTTCTACTCATCGCCCCCTTATCAGACTCGACACAAATTTTTGCACCCAATATTTACGGATCCGAAAAATACGACATATGAACGGGAAATCTGGTCACCTAATTCTGATCCCTGGTGAATTGAATTTAAAAAAGGAAGCCTTTCCGAGTAGGTGCTCGGAAAACCGGTTGCCGCGTTTATACTTTCCGTTGAGTTGACCTTTTTTCGCGTGATATCCAGAATAAGCCGTCTTAACGTGCATTTTTGGCCGTGTTTATTAAATATATCTCATCAAAATTTTCACCCCCTATACCGCCCTCCGATCGCTCTCTTTGGTATTTTCGCCCCTTGTTTCTCAAAATCGCCCACTCGGTGCGATATCGCCCACGTTGGGAGCCACTGAAATAATCGATCATCGTCATGATATTTCTAAACGCAACAGATCGAAGCCTGTCGAGGAGCACTTTTCTTCAGCAGGACATTCGGACAATGGTATGATTCAACGTGTGGACTGGGAACATGAAGTACTCAACCCTGAACAAAAATACATCGACCGATTAAATACGTTCCATCAAGGGCTTAATATAGATAGAGGGTGCATGTCACAATACCACACCATGCGTAGCTGCAGCTGATAAATTCTATGCATATGCATTTAATCATTACATGCAAATACTCTATCAAATCTCATTTTCAGTGCCACAACTTACTGTAGTCGTTTCAAATTCCAACTTCGATTTTACTTTCTATGACGTCATAACGGTATATATTTTTTCGAACCTGAAAGTTCTCTTCTCTATCATGCAGCATATGTTTGAATTTGACATCTTTTTGCTTTAGGGTGGAGGCCAAAAATATAGATCAAATAAAAGATCTGGGGATTTTGCACGTTTCTGGATTTTCTGCGGACCAGAAAGGTAGATTAGTAAGATTCTGCCAGGACCGACTGAGTATAGACTGCTGCTTCTTGATCCTGGTCGCCACCAGGATTAAAGTCTAGATTAAGGTACACAAGCATATAAATTTGGCGAGGTTTGTAATAGTTCTGACATTGTAGATTGAAATTGCTTATCTGAGGCTCATTATAAAGATAGTGAATATTGCATGTTAGCGATATTTTGTTACCGGTACTCAATTGTGATTCTCCTTATTGACTGATGATCATGTTATTACAGAATTTTAATGATAATTGCATACAAACTATGTAATAAACGAGTTCTGCCGTTCTCTTGCATTGGAAACAATCAACCAGGCCGTGAAATGCCACATCACCAAACATGGCAAAAACACAGAACAGCAATTGAAGGTTGCTTCAAAACAAGAGAAAGTCTCAAAACTGAAAATGACAGAAGGCCTTCAGAACATTCAATGGTATCTGACTCGGTGACGGTTCTATTTATTGCAAGGTAAGTTTGTAGACATTAATTATATCCATAATATGGCGCATATCAGTAAATTAATGGTTAAAGCTGTCATACCAGCACAGGTTCAGCCATTTGAACATTATTTTGAAAGTGATTCCACCATATTGTCTGTAGTTACTGCAGAAAATCAATCATGGAAGTTATTTTGCGAAAGAGTAATGAGAATTTGTTCGATACATTGACCACATCGAGAAGTGTTCCCCATGATGAAGATCGGTTCGTGTCCGAGGCAACTCTTCTCGTTATTTTCATCACTATACTTTTTGCTCATATCAATTGTACAAGTGTAGATGTATATTATATCGGTTTCTTACCCGGTGGTGTATTGAAGGGAACGCATTCACAATATCAAACGTTTTTGTCATACATTCAGCGATTTTATAATGAGATTTTTGCTTGTCGTCAAATGATCGGTTTCAATAATTTTCACCATCACTAGTAAATATGCATGTGCAGTGTGCACTTGTGCATTGTACATGTGTAAACATACGTATAGCCTCAAATCCTTCTGAAACATTCACATTTTTTTCAGAAACAAGCTACATGGAATCGCAGTCAATATGCGTGACAAAGACGAGTGATCTGCCACCTGGTATGTAGCTTANACTCATTTGNATTTCANGTCGNGTTGNTATTTCAANNTATNCANTNTNGGAGGGTTTGGCAAACTTTTGCTCCACTGCCCCAACCATTGTTATGTAAAAATTNNCCACTTTGTACTTNGTTTTCTAGTGAAGTGTATNTGCGAACGATAGAGTTGGAAATGGTGTTTGACTGCTNGAAAGATTGCTGATTACCAGTGCAATGCACATAGTTACAATCCTGTAACAATTGATATAAGATGGTGTACAATGNAGCCTGACCGATTATATCGCTTTGCCGATAATATAGACTCGATATCACTCTTTGAAAGAATTATTGGTATCGGCCATTGGAAATGAATATATATGGGCANTTTTCGTGAGGTCACAGCATGGTGATAGGAAGTCCATAAACTATAATCTTTGACCACTAGNCTGAGAATATTGATATATTTCNCNTATATTACACTNTACAGGTGTCCTGATACAGCCTTTCTAGTTTATTTCCTNTCCAAGTATAGCATTGGCTGTAATGCTGTTCAAATAGATGCCCTGAAATTTTTCAAATGCGCATTATAAGGTATTCCACACAATTTGAATATAGGCTATAGTGGTTATCGGTGAAGGAGTTCGATATTGGTTTTATCGGTATCGGCCCAAAACTCCAATATCAGTCGGGCTCTAGTATACAAATACAATACAATGAAAACTACCAATTCTGCACTTTGTGATCAGCTGGTTGCAGAATACAAGTTTTTAATCACTAGAGACTGACCGATTATTGGTTCACCGCTCATATCGAATGGATACCACACTTGGAAACAGATATTTATATCAGGCATTAGAGGAAAAAATATCAGCCAACAAGGCAAGGAGAATTTCCAAATGATTTCTTTGTGATTGACTTCCTAATACAAGTTTTAGTTTAATCATAGGTTACTACCTCATCGAAGAGTCAATATGAACTTCTTTTAATTCAGAAAAACAATGAGCTGAGAATTGAACTGATGGTGTCCAAGATTGAGGAGCTCAAAGAAAGAAAAGACACGAGAGACGAAGAATGATATTTCAGAAAGCAAGAATTCGAAATGCGTATTGAAGAACATGCGATAAAAATGGAAAAATATAGATTAGAACTTGGACAATTGAGGAATTAGTGACATATGTAATGCAATATTTCTTAGTTCAATTATGTCAAGTTATGTAAATAGCCGAATACGCATTTTCTGAAAAGCAACATTTCTTTATAATATTTCGTTGTGCCTGCCTGCTAAGTTTTCCTCGCCATAAATAGGCAACTTGGATTTTCTGTGCGCAGAGACCATATCAGCACTGCGCATTTGCGCACATGAGTAGCTTAGAGGGAACATTGCTTATAGGTATTATCGACGGCGCACATTTTTTGAAATGCAACATTTCTTTATAATATTTCATTGTGCCTGCCTGCCAAGTGTTCCTCGCTTTATAGGTATTGTCGACGGTGCAAATATTTTGGTACATTTTTTCAATTCATGGTCAATTTGAATACAAATAATGGGACACCTGCTCTTTGTTTATTATCTACAGTGCAATTGTAGTTGAATCTTTTATTCCACGAGGTCATGCACATTTCATTCTCTTTATTATTTTTACACCAGCACGGTTTACTGTGTTCGTTAAAATTTTAAAATAAACATAATTAGTAGAAATATGTGTTGATCTTATTTTCAAGATAGGCTATTGCGTCAGTGTATCCAACTTCAGATGTTATATCCGTAGCTTCCTCGGGAGTAACTGCAATATCCGGAACTGGCTCATTGGTTTTTGTAGCAAAATTGTGCAAACATATTGTTGCAATGATTGCCAGGATGGTGTTTTCGAATTGCATTCGCATAGGATTTAGCAACATCTGGAAACGCTGTTTGATAACGCCAAAGCATTGCTCGATCAGCACGCGTGTCTTTGAGTGCATATAGCTGTATTTTTTTCTTCTTGTGCAGCCTGTGGATTTGTTAATGGAGTCATCAGGTACATTTTTAGAGCATAGAGCCTCTGTCTCCCAGCAAAATCCCATTGTTTTCTTTTCTGGCCGAGCTCGTATTTTAATGTGGAATTCGAAAATGTTCTTGAGTCATGAGTACTCCCTGGCCATCTCACAACAGCATTAGTCACTACCGGTATTCTCTTGGCATTGCAGTCCATTTGACAGTTCGAAGAAAAATATCCTTTCCTGCAACGATAAGCTTTTCTGGTACTGAGTCACCCGGGACTTTATTGGGATATGGGTATCATCAATGCAACCGATGACATTTGGAACTACACCTATGTCAAAGAAATCACTGTTTGTAACAAATCATCCAATCGTGGGATAAATTTTCTCTAT
>ATSW01013825.1:0-21242 GCA_000444245.1 Botryllus schlosseri | reverse complement strand
GCATAGGCGCCGAGTTACGGGGTGGCGGGGGGGCGCAGCCACCCCATGACATAATTATGGCGTGGCGGCCACCCCATACAAAATGCTTAAACGCCCGCCGTCTGCGCTGTCAATTAGCGAGTCTGTGATTATCGCGTAAATGCCAACTATTTACTATTAACCGAGACGCGCGCCAATAATTGAATATGCAGCTTAAACTAGTGCTTAAAACGCCCCAATAAATTGTAGTCCGTGATTAGTAATCATACAATCGAAGCGACCTCGTTTACGACGTCGATTTCGACACGCGTGCTCTGAGAAACACCAGCTCTCTTTACGGGACGAGCGAATTCACGTTCTACTTCTCTCAATTAAATTGTATTTGCGCGCATATTCGTTTACAAAATAATTCTTGAATTAGTTTCATGATAGCCTTTATAATTGGAGCGCGAAATAGGACAGTGTGTTTGTGTATGCCTGCGAATTGAAAGTCATTCCTGCGCAAAGTGCGCATATTTAATTGCAAAAAATTGTCGTGATGTCAGACTCGGAACCCCATTGTGCCAAACGCAAGTTGGGGAATTACTGATTAGATGCGCGCTTTCTCGTTTGCTATCATCTCTAGGCTACTAATTCTTGTCTGCTTTATACACTCGTATTCCCTCGAAGACACTTATCAGTGTTTGATTTGTTATTAATACTGCGCATTGTGCAGTGCACGGCATTGAATTATGTTGTCAAATATTAATGCAACAAGAGATTCTCGGTGGCGGAAATTCTGAATTTATTCGATTAGTTTGAGCGGGAACCTTCTATGTTCCAATAAACTTCATTGCTGGACGGACTCTATCGGGCGCAACCATGTCGCGGGTCCAATTTCAAACCATCGGGATTTGTATTTCTAATGATACGGTTGCGGCATGCGCCCCTATTGCTCTTGCTGCAATAACACCCGAATAATTTAAATCGCACCATTTCACGATCAAATTCGACTGGCTGATCGGGACTTATGTAGGCCGTAGGCCCCGGACTGATATTAACCAGCGCGTTGTCGGTATTAAACCCCTGTGCGTAGCCAGTGAGATTCTCATTTAAAACTAGAAATCCCGTCCTTTTGAAATGCCAATTCACTAATTCGTATTATCGATGCTGCGTACAGCAAATTAGCTAGAATCATTTGTATGCGAAATGGGTCATCGATATCTCATGTGCACTATCGGCGGTGGTTTGATTTAGCGCGTCCGCATGCAGGCCTATACTACCGTCCGCAGAAACACTTTCGCCAAACAGTAACAATCTCTGAGTGTAATATTGTTTGTGTTTATGTATCTTTTTGACTAAAACTTAAGCCCGCGTCTGAACAAATTATGCTCGTTGCCATTGCCGAATCCGGGTATTTAGGTATGACTAGCGCACCCTGTAATTGTAATTATTGCCGGTTTGCGACATGTCCGCAATTTTGTTATCAGCGCAACCTTGCCGGCCGATTGTACAGTCCGATAAAATTGATCACTACTATGTATTTCGCATAGCGCACGGATGCTGATTTCAGCAAACTAACGATCCTTATTAGATGTACAAATTCGACCTCATCGTTAGAAACGTAGCTTTCATCGCGCGCTCTGAGCAACACCATCTCCTATCGCGATTTGACGACCAAATATACGTTCACGTTCTACAAGTTAAAGTGCATTATTGGCATTGATGAGGGCCGCAAGCCGCGTTTAAAATATTTTGTGAACCATTTTTGTGATAAATATTCTCGTAGCGCAAAGTTGAACAGTGTTTTATTGTGTGTGCCTGCTAGTTCGAATTTATTCCAGTGCCCATAATAATAAACCAATTATGCTTTGCGAACGTAAATAGGGAAATGCAACAATGCAGTCAAAATCGATGCTTTAATCAGCAACCAATTGTCGTGATGCGAGCTACTCAATACTAAGTAAAAATCCATTGCATTGGCGGCAAGGGATGATTACTGATAGGCCGCGCGCGTTTGTAATCATCATTCTTGCCTGTCTTTCGTGTTCCAGAATTGTCGCGCCGTGTTATTGCTCAGTCCAGCGACGAATGCCCAGTGCGCGGCAATCGCAATCATCTCAGCGGGAGATCGCGTCGCGTTACACTGTGCGATGCGATATACGTGCACAGACGAATCTCGCTACTTGGCCGCGCGTAACACTGATAACACGGCTTGTTGAACTGCAACTGAATATTAACGTCAGAATGGTCATTTCAAAAGGAAGGGGTTTTGCGTTTCAAAAGGAGGGGGTTTCGACACCCCCTGGCTACGCGCCTGCCGCCACCCCATGCAAAAATAAAAGTCGGCGTCTATGTTCCGAAGTATAGATATAGTTTGAGGAAGAGTAGCTAACAGAGCACAAAAGCATGCACACGATGTAGTTTTCTGGAGTCGTGTTGAAAATGGGACATTCCGCATTCAAACAACCTGATTCCAAACGAAATCTGTTAGACTTCGAATCGCTCGCACTCGCTCACTACGCGTTTATACCTACGGTAACATTACTTTTACAGATGCGGTTGGTAACCACAAATTTCACACTTTACCATTGAATGAGATTGATCATCCGACGATGACGGCCAATCCATACTGCATTGTCCCTGGCTCTGAAAACTTGCAAAATCCGAATGAGCTTTCTCCGGGACGCCACATCGTGAGCCAGACAGACGGCGGCAAGCAGAAAATCGCCCAGAAGAGTACTCATAACAGTGCCGAGTTCTCTCAGATTACAACAAAACTAAAACGCTGGTATTCCACGACTGCGATGAACTTGCAAGAACTCAAACCGATATTGAAGAGATCTAAAACACTATCGAATATCCACATGGCATCCAGGAGCGCTTCACGCACTACGGGCAGTGGAAAGGGAAATGTAATCAAGATCTTGACGACTGAACGTCTCAAGTCGTCGAAATCTCCAACGTATTCAACGGCTAAAATCACCAGCACTGCTGTTTAGTTTCAATAGTATAGATCGACTTTCTTTGCCATGGGTTTGCCGTTGATAATAAATTTTATTTCGATAGAGAGATGATATTCTTTTTCGCTTGCACCATCGAGATGCTTTGACGACGGAGTTGCGATACGGCCGTAAGGTCATCTAGTCTGCGCCCCCGTTTTTTTCTCCATGCCATCCGTGATTGCTGGGCGCCTAGCTGCGGATACCAATTTTCTAGTCTTTTGTATTACCCGACCGCGGATCGAACCCACGAGAAGCCGGACGCATAACCGTTACACTATCTCGATCGACAAGTTTACTGATCTGTGTGTACTTCAAACGGACATTTTAATATGGTGTTCGTGTTGAAAACTTACATCCAACTTTTATATACAGCAGAGGTCGTGAACCTACGGCTTTATATCAACACTCAGATCACATCTCGTTTATTAATATTCGTGCAGATATGTTGTAAATTTTCATAGCTTCCAGATTAATACTTCTTGTGGTAGCTGGAACAATTCTTTGTGAGGTCAAGACAGTCGCATGTTCCAGGGTGAGCGGCCAAGCGGCATGTTTAATATTGCCTGCTGTTAATTGCTCATTTGTGAGCCCAATATAATAGTAACGGCAGATAATAGCAAATACGACATTTTAAGGTCTTTTAGGATTCTATATCGGACAAATCTTACTCCTCGAGTCCCGTAACTGTGGTGTGCAGCTATAATATTAATTCTAACCTAATTTGGAAAAGGTGAAAACTTCCTAGCTGTTCAACTATGACATAGCACAAAGACCTCACAGCACCCCAGTTCTCCACGTTGACCAGAACGACCACACACTCGATCGAACCATCGTATATTTCAAGTGATTACCGACGAAAACGCGACCGGGAACCTCACGATACAAAACCGTCTCGCGTTACACGGGCACACCGATCCCCGTTTCGCGCGCGCGCGGGCGTTAATCGAATCGTCCGGACTCCCGCCCAATTACAACCCGGGCCGTGATCGCCGTCTTGTGCAAGGAATTGAATAGTACAGTATATACAACGACGGATGAAGCAACAACGTAAGAAATTTCCTAAGAAAAATATACGCGCTCGAAAGGGTCATTTCTGCCAGCCGCGCGGGACAACGTTTCGACGATACGCGCCATTAAATCAAACCTCCGCAAGCGATAAATGCGACATCATCTGGGTTTTACGAGCGTAACAACATAACTTAGCGTCACTCACCATAAATACAAAATACTTTCAAAGCAGATAGGTCCTAATGAATCTACCGATACTTTCATGGTTGTAACCAACCTGGAGACAACACAGCAACTCATTTCGACAGTGTCATGCAATTACTAGGACGTCACAGTTATCAAGAGCCGCGTATGGTGCCGAAATAACGAATTGCAACGCCGGACGGGTTTGGTTGACAGCCAGTGACAACAAAAACGAAATATCTCTTTGAATCCAGGCCACGAGATAACTCATCCAATCACTACAATTTTGATTCAACAGAGCAGAATATCATAACTTCACGGAAAGCAAACGTAATCTGGCTTTTGGACACGTCAAAAACAATGCCTGTGTGCTTCATACAGACCGAATAAAGCACACATTCGCGATCAACCTAGTCATAACCAACGCCGGTATCGTAGACGTTTATGCCGTTGCTACTACATTGCGCGATACAAAAAATAAACCGCCCGAGCCAGCATGATTCCCTCTACATACGATGGGTGTACAGAAAACAGTAAGGANTGAACACTTCATTGAGAGTCCCGATACATAAAAACCGGGGCCTGAATCGGTCTACGCTAGGGCTGGGATGAGTATCACTCGTTATGACGTCACAAAAGTACGACGTGACGTGGAACATTCAAATATGTACCTTTTTATGGTACCACAGAGAATATAACGCCAGATCTACATCACANTAAAGAGAATTTGGTATTTTCAGACCATGCATATATCANTGTGCTTTGTGATAATGCAATCGAAACCAAAATTTTNATAGATAATTAACTCATAGTGGCATTTTAGTGTTCGAAAAACATCATCTATCAATACTCGACTCAAATTCGAGCCCTCGAACCCAGCCCTAGCGTAGAGCGCCCCCCTGAAAATCGGCCAGCAGACTGTAGATATATATATTGAACACCATCGATCCCGCCGGGATAATTGCGTCACACGGGATCGGCACGGACACACTACGTTCTTGGACACGGCGTTAAGACAAACACATTTTCGTTCAACTGTCGTACGTATAGGCCGAGGACGGGCTGGGCCTAAGTGTTGTTGTTCTCCACGTTGGTGGTGAGGTTCTCCTCGGCGCGCCTGTGGTTCTCCAGCGCCGTGGCGGTGTACATGTCCTGGGGCAGCTCGGACTTTCGACGGATCAGGTTGCGGCCCGCTTTTTTCAAAACTTTCTTGCCCTGCGCCGCAAAAAACGAATTTGAGGTAGGGCTTTACCGGGATGAATGTACACACGGTGATTTCGTTCTCCATAAACGGAGCTCAAGTTATTAGAAGGAATAATCAATACGATGGAGGAAAATGTAGGATCTTGTTGGCTTAAGACTGAGGAAAATTACGATATTATGAATGCGTGCCATTCTATATCACTCGAACAGGGTTGAAAAAGTGGGTTGAACCGGACTGAACTCAAAACTGAACTGTGGACATAATGACTTGGACTCGAGTCACAACACCATGACTCGGACCTGACCCTCTACTCATTGACTTGGACTCGAACTTGACTCGGTGGCGAATTGAAAATGACTAGACTTGACTCGAGTCAAAACTAAAAAAGTGAGATTGAATTGTGACTCGGAACCTTGTGACTTGGTCACAACCCTGAAGTCCAGATAGATACACAGCGAATAAAAATCAAACCTCTTCCGCCTCCTTGCTGACGTGCGCCGGACTGAGGTCCTCGTCGATATCGGTGTCCATGCTCTGGTTGAGCTGCCCCGCCGCGGAATACGGGGCGTCCCCGCATCCCAACATGGCCATGAGCGGATTGTCGGCCGCCGCGATAATGGAATCCGTGAAAGGCGTTAACGTACCCTTGCTGAATAATTTTTGTGCCTGAAAAAAAAAAATGAAATTGAAAAGATTCAGCCTTTCGTTAAATTTTCTCTTGTTAGAATCATAAAAATTAGAGTCGGACTTTGCTAAACAGCCCTTTTTGTAACCGAGTCTAGCAACTTGTGGGTCGCAATGTGACTTAAGTATTTTCACATCTTTCCAGGGTTGTAATGACTCGAGTCAGGATTTTCTGATGACTCGACTTGACTCGAGTCATTTTCTAAAAATATGAAAAAGACTCGACTAGAGTCAATATGTGTATTGACTCGACTTGCATTCGAGTCATTGTGCATGACTCAAACCAAGTCATACGACTCGAGACTCAGACGGCCAAGACCGATATTTCATTGTAATTTCGAAGAATAGTAAAGTAACCACGCTATTGGGATTTCGTCTATTGGTACTGATACTTGAAAATGCGACCGAAAACTGCTGAAAGTGAGGGAAATTAGTATATTATAAATGCGAACCATTCGGTATCGCCAAACAAAGTTATAAAAAGTGTGTTTAACAAGACTTCAACTGGAAACTGAGCAGTAAACACAATGACTTAGGCTCGAGTCATAATGCCATGGCTCGAACTCGACCCTCTGTTGGATGACTTGGACTCGGACTTGACTCGGCGGTGAATTGAAAATGACTCGACTCGAGTCGAAACTATAAAGGTCAGGTTGTCTTGTGACTTGGAGCCTTGTGACTTGGTTACAACCCTGCATCTTTCCCATGTAATGTAATCGATCCATTTATTGCAGTTATAGCCTCGTGTCCGACCCACCACATCATTTTAAAACAAAAGCAGCAAGTCAACGAACTAATGCGCCGAAACGTGAAACCCCGCACTTTCTCGTACCTGAGGATTTTTCACAGCCAATTTGGAAAGTTTATCCCAACAGTCTTCTCTCTCCTTCTGCTTTTCTTTCTCTCTAAAGAAACAGAAGACGGTTCGACCTCGTGAACAGAATGAAACGCGGGCCCGAGCTTAAACCAACTTACTTTTGCTTCGCCAATTTGTATTTCTGAGTGCATTCGTCGAAAAGCGTCTGGTTCATCTCCATGAATATTTTTAAGGCGTTATAGATGAGACCGTGGATCGTTCTGAACGAAAAGATAACGCCTTAAAATTTTTCCAATTCCATGATTTTATCATAAATAATCATAGAGTTTTATTCAAATCCAAATTTTTCTACTGCGATAACTTCGCTTCTAGTGGTTGGAATTGAGCCAAATTTGGTGTGCATCATCTCTACTGACAACCTAACAACTTTATGGGGTTGACAGAAAAATTTTGAAATTTCATTTTTTTGTTTTTCCATGATAAATTCACAACTTTCTACAGAACGAATCTCGCTTCCAGTGGTTGGAATTAAGCCAAAGTTGGTGTGCAGCGTTTTTTCAACCAACCTAACAATTTTATCAAGTAGTCAGTGAAATCTGAAGGAAATTTTTTCTAAACAGCCCTGTGTAGCTTTGTACTACATGTTTCGTATGCTACTATATGACCAAATGAGATATCAAGCCCCCCACAGTGTGAAATAGTATCGAAACTGTAATTCTCGTTGATAAATTAACTTTTAATGCAAAGGAACATATAACTACAGTACTTAAAAACTCCTCCCTCACTACTCGACACGAACCATTACAATTAATACTCGAATCAGATTCAAGTACTCCAATCCTTGTACCCAGCCCTGATAAGTACTCACTTGTTCCAGTGTGACTTTGAATTTCTGTACAGAGCCGGAAATATGATGGGCAGGACAGTTTCCGTGTTGTCGCTCACCAGACTCATGATGTACTCGTTATTCCAAAAGTACAACGCTCGTTCCGCTACCTGAAATGGATCAGTAGTGCTATTTAGATTCATATTAATACTTTCATCGTAATATCCTCTTTTTGGATATCGCCATGAAAGCGGGAAGCTAGTTCTGTTTTACGAATCAACTACTTTTCAAAATTTCAATTCAACTCAAAACTGAGGAGTAGGGTTGCACAAAAATGAATTTTTTCTCTAAATTTGACTGGCTATTAAATAAATTGGCTAAAAAAACGCTGCACACCAAATATGACTCATTTCCAGCCAGTGGTAGCTGTTTAAGTTACAAAATTTGAATTTCCTAAAAAATTTTCACTAATTTTTACAGTTTTTACAGTTTTTACAGTTTTCTAAAACACGCTGCACGCCAAATTTGACTCCATTACCACCTGTAGAAGTGAAGCCATTGGAGTTAAATTTGAATTTAATAAAAAATAAAGTTTCTCAAATTTCAGTCAACATCACGAAATTGTCAAGTTGTCTGAAAAAACATTGCACAACAAATTTGGCTCTATTAAGACCAATAGAAGTGAAGTTATTGTAGTTACAAAATCTTAAATTATTTACAAAAAATGTGTTTCCTCAAATTTTACAGTCAACCCCCTTTAGTTGTTCAAAAAAAACATTGCACATAAAATTTAGCTTAATTGCAACCAGTAGAATGGAAGTTGTTGGAGTTCAAAATTTGTGATGTGAAAAGAGTATTTACAGTAGGAAATTTTTCAAGTAGGCCTATTAATTGAAAAATTAACCACCGTGGATACTATCATTTCAAAGCAGTCGTTGACAATCAAGTAGATGTAGAAGTGACGTTCTAAATTTAAACTCAAGTACAAGTAGAAGTAGAAATTTCCAAGCAAAAAGTACCGCAAGTATTCTAGACCTAGTGATGAAAACCATCAAGTAGATCGTATAAATGAAAACATATAGAGATATTAATCCAGCCTCAGATATTGAGGCTTGAACCTGATGACTGGCTTTCTAAAATGGCCAGCACAGGCCTAGCGACGAAAACAACAAAAGCATACGCATGATAGCGGGCAACAAATAAAATCTGTAGCACCGACCTGAAAATGCGGACTCGAAACGCTCTTTGAAAGCTGCTTGAAAAGCGGAGTCATAATCTTGGTGAACTCGGTCGGCTCGATGACGTCGAGGATTTCCTCGAGCTCGTTCAGAAACATCACCTCTTTCGGACTGTGAACTTTCGGCCAGAACTTCAGCAAGCCGTCGACCACCTGGCGTGAACAAATCCTGTTTAGCCCATCGCGAAAATTATCAGCACGAGATATCACTAAAACAGCCACGAGCAGAGCTTGACAGATAGAAGATTCTCAATTTTTCGAAATTAGATTTCAAATCCGAGTTATAGTTGCATATTTTTTACAAATTAGATCACAATTAGAATTACTGAATTTGCAAAAACTTGAAAATCAATTTGCTCAGAAGCACAAGAGCGACAAACTGATATCTGTGAAACGACACCTGTAGTGTCATTGGTCTAGGACTGGACAGCAGACTCTTCAGGGTTGCAACGACTCGAGTCAGGATTTTTCGGTGACTCGACTTTACTCGAGTCATTTTTTCAAATGCGTAAAATGACTCGAGGCTAGGACGGCCAAGACAGACATTTCATCGTGACTTCGAATAATAGTGAAGGCACCTCATTATTGGTATTTCGTCTATCAGTCCAGATACTCGGAAAATAGGGTCAAAAACTGTTAGGACCGAGGAAAATTACTATATTATGAATGAAAGCCATTCTATATCACTAATTCAAAACTATGTCAAAACTATATAAGTGAGATAGACTTGTGACTTGGTTACAACACTGAGACTCTAATTGTAGTTGTCTACTAAGACTAATTAGAAGAGCTTCTTGGAGGTACAGAACCTCAATATACAATTGAATAGTATATTCAAATTGAATGACGAGTGTCAGCCGAAAATATTCGGGTTTATTTCAATATGAATATACTATTAGAATTGCGTTAAATTTCCAAGTTTTCGTGAATTCAGTAATTCTAATTCTAATTTTGAAAAGCCGAAATTTCTTTAGTTCCCCGGCTACTGTGCCGGCTGGAATCTCAACGTGTTACAGTGAAATAATCCTCACCGATTTGGTGAGGGCCGAGTCCTTCTCGAGGAACTGCACGACGCAGTAGGCCAGCTGCGGGTGATAGACGCTCAGCGACCGCGCCTTGTGGAGAGGTATCAGGACTTGAACCAGGAATACTTTGTGTTCTTCTTTTAGCGGGAGCGCGAAACCGTTGATAATGCTGCGGAAAAATACAAAATACATAGAAATCGTCAGGAATCGTCTCTCTGACCGCATAAAAAACGTACCTGCCCAAAATTTCTAGCAACTCTGCGATTCCGTTATGTCTCTCCATTTCGTAAATGAATCTAAATACGAAATATGCCGTTATTCGAGTTATCAACAAGAACAATTTAAACAGACTCAATGATGTACACAACTTCAATATAAAATTGAATAATATATTGGTATTGAGATCAATTCAAATATTTTTGACTGACACTTGTCAGGGGTAATCGTCAGCAACTAGTATAGAATTCAAAAGAACAGTGTATATAACAGTCGTATCACAAAATATGACGTCACCGGCATGAAAATTCGAATAATCGGACAAGTTCTTTCAATTTGAAAACAATTCAAACAGAATCAACTATCCCAGGAACAGATAGTAAGAAACGCAGCAACGTCCCTACTATGTGTGATAAAAGTCATTTCCGATAACGTTCACCCTCTATCAAATATTTAGCGAGCTAGCTAGCTGTACAAATATAAGGTACGCCGGTATTGAAACAAGACGTCATAATTGATAGGAGATGGTCACAGAAACCGTCATAACATCTGGAATTGTGGACGGGTAAGTAGGCTACTAAATAAGGCGGCCTTACAAATACGCATGACTTAACATACAAGAAGCATTTCCATTGCTCAGGAATTGAGCCTGCATTAGAGTACCTCTCAAATTGACGTCACAACAATATGAATGATGTGGCAAGTTCAAATGTGTACCCTTATATAATCCTATGTGGCTTTGAATTAGGAGTTTTGTATGCTACGGTACGACCAATGGAGCTTTACAGCCTCCCATAATAGAAAATACTATCGTAACTAATTCTCGTTGATAAATTAACAATCAGTGGCAAGGAGCGCATGATTTCTCTCCAATCAACACGAATCATTGAAATTAATACGTGCACTCGATTCAATTCTTCAAATAAATGAACACATGAATATAAAAGACAAACGGGACGGAATTCGCGATAAGGTAGTCAGTCAGTGTTGAATGATTATAGGAAAGATCAATAAGCATCACACCTCAGACACACCTACCAGGCTATACATAACTCGGGTGCAAAGACATTACGATTAATAACCTAGAAATTTCGGCTTCACTCATTCATTTCGTTGCAACAGATGGAATACCAAATGTATTGCTAGTTAATCATAAATTTTAAGTACGGCCTGGCACAGTAATTTGAGTACTTCAATACGAATCAAGTATTAATTTTCACGATTCCGGTTGAGCAGTGACAGATGATTGTTTCGAGTAATGAATTTACACGCTCTTTTCAACCGAGAGTTGAATTATCAATGAGAATTATATTTCGATACTCTTGGAAGCCTTGAAACCTCGATTGGTCGTACCGCGGCATCCAAAAAACCAGCATAAACCAACGCACGTTAGTGGAAATGACTTTCATTTGAAGTCAGTATCAAACCATACGATTGCCACAAAGCACAATGACAAAGGTCTGATCGCTGTACCTTTTTCGGAAATACACAAAAAACGCTTAGAGGTAGCCTACAGAGCCTAATGATACATTCAAATAATGTAGCCCCTGATGAATGCGAGTTTCAAAAGCTTCGGGTAATAAATATAGACATATTATTCAAATATACGAGGTAATGACGTAGGTATGGTCAATGGTCGTAAAATATATATTTTACATATTTTCTTCATGGTCGCACAAAAGGTAGCCTGCATATTTGAACTTGCCGCATCATCATGGGTGATACTCAAACTCAAACGCTCGATTTCGCTCAGTATTACCGATAGGCAACTTGCACGGAACGTACTTATAGAATATATTGTTGATATTCTTCCTAATGTAGGCTCGCAGGCCGAGAAATTTTCCGTAAATGCGATGCAGAGTGGTCTTCAAGAAATCGCGTTCGCGAGGATCTTCGCTGTCGAACAGATTCAAAAGCTGCAAAGCACCGCAAAAGATGAGAGAACGAAAGTTTTAAACAAGTTGCCGCGCAAGAACTCTCGACTAGATACCGACCAATATACCGACAGATATAATCACTAGCTTTATGTAAAGTTTTCATTCTCGTTACCTAGATAAAGCGTCGTCGTGATTAACTTTGAAACAGTGAGACAAACAAACATGACCAGGATATGGCCCAAAACGAAAATTAAACAAAAACATGATTTTCATCAATTTTAAAATTAGATCTCGAAATTTGTAAAAATGGATATAAGTCACTTTAATACCACTGCGACGATATGGCATCTAGTTTAAGGCACATTTCTAAAGCTTCAGAGCTTTGATTTGAACAGCTTCACAGTCATTCCAATGTTTGGACATAAAATAAACTAAAAAGTTTGAATCTGGACACATGTAAGCTGTAAGAAATATTATCAATAATCCCAGTCTACCAATAACAGATCATACTTCTCCGACTCCATACTACTAACCTGTGACGTCGTGAAAATTGCCGATAGTAATTTTATAGTGTTATATCGTTTTGATAGTATCGTCGAATCAATAATAATCGGTTGGGCTGTAGCCTGGAAGGTGTCTTCATTAGGGGTGTTCAAAAATGACTTTTTCTCTCAAATTCTACTGGCTACTTGATAAAATTGTTAGTAACTTAATTGAAGCCTGCACGCCAAATTTGGTTCAATTCCAACCGGTAGCCGCATCGCTACAGGAGAAGAAAGTTTTTCATTTAGTATAAAAAATGAATAAAAAAAATTTCTAAATTTTCTGTTCACCCACGAAATTGTTTAAGTTGTCAATAAAAATAATGCTCACTAAATTTGGCTCAATTCCAACTTCTGGAAATGGAGTTATTGCAATCGAAAAATTTTGGATTTGAATAAAATAGTATTTACGGTGACCAATTCTTCAATTATTTATTATAGTCGTGCCCACCGTAAATACTATTTTATTCAAATCCAAATTTTTCGACATCAATAACTCGGCTTCCGCTGGTTGGAATTGAGCCAAATTTGTTGAACATCGCTTCTATAGAAAACCGAACAATTTCATGGGGTGAAAAGAAAATTTTGAAATTTGTTTTAGTAATTTTTTTATAATAAATAAAAAAAATTCTTCTCCTGTAGCAATACGGCTACTGGTTGGAATTGAACCAAATTTGGTGTGCAGGCTTCAATTACGTAACCTAACAATTTTATCAAGTAGCCACAAGAATTTGAGAATAGAAGTCATTTTTGAACACCCCTAGTCTTCATTTAGCTTGTGCTGATTCTACTTATGTTACGCCCTGTCAATAGGACACTTCACGGTTATATAAATGCACAATTTATGATAATTTTGCAATCATGCAGCACACATACATGTAGCTTGCTGCCAGCAAAACCGTATCACGCAGAATGCGATTTATTCGATAAATAATTTATGACCTCGTGCTTGTTTGTTATTCGTTACCGCAAATGACCGAACACCTTGAGAGTCTGTCGGAAAAAATTACTACACCAAATTAGTCCAATATCAACCCGTCTGAACAAGGGAAATGTATTACCATTGCTAGTCGACTGTTTACAGGAGGGATCACCAACACGCGGCCTGATTTGAGATCTCGGAAGAATGCTTAATAAAGCCTTTTGAAATGTATTTCAGTTTAAAAATATTATTGTTGTTGGTCAAATCAAGTCATTATCTTCTACTCGACATCACTATTCCCCACTAGCTGATACGGCTTCGGCGATGGTAATAGCATTCCATCGATGAAGAATCGGTTGATATGAATGGGATATTGCCTTGACGTGCAATGGCCCAGACACTGCCAAGACCGAGACACTTGAAAAACGACTTGGGGCATCTCCGCAAGATCAAGCTTTGCGTCTAGGTAACCCCAATACCGATTCTTTACTCGGTAAAAAGCGTTGTCGGTTATCGTACGCAGCTCATAGTTCAAAATAAAATGAAAGTGATAATCATAATATTTGCATTTCTTTAATAAAATATTGCTTTTTTGTGGTAATTATGCCCTTGTCGAGTTGTACTGTCTTAAAAACGTGGTTGAATTCGATTTGAAAGTGGTCCACGACCCGTTTTGAGTTGGCGACCCCTGCATTAAAGAGTACGTAGAATATTGTTCTTGTGTGAATCTAACCTAAGCCACCGTGTTAAGGTCAATTGGTCAAACATCAACAAGCCGTAGATAAATCTTTCTATGAAGCTGTAAGAATCTTATGGCACCCAACTCAAAAAGTAATATTTGATGTAGCTCAACTATTGTTTCAACACGCACCCTATATTCCTCAAGACCACGCCTCTAGTAAACAGCCCGTCTAACCATATATTACAGTAGCGAAGAAACATACCGGGCTACTGGATATACAAAATTACAACCTACAAGGCCTCACCTCGAGGACAAACTTTTGGTCGATAAATTTCTTTGCAATAGGCGGGTGAAAATCGGGCGACTCCAAGAAGCGCAAAAAGAATTCGTACACGAGCTAAACACAAAAAAAAATCGTGTAAATCATCTCACATTGCAGTATCCAAGGATATACTTAAAACTATGCACAAGAATAGGATTTCGGATCTAGCATTATCTCTTAGAAACGACTAAATTATTTCTTAATAGCCAAGCCAAATCTCAGAATGTAAGCCACCAGACTTGGACAACTAGATAATTCTAGTTATTTAATTAGACTAATTAGAGCAAAACGGCAGAAATCTAATTGTAATCTAATTACTGCTTTTCGTGAAAATGTTTGATTTCGTACTCATTCGGATTTCAATTCAATTTCAAAGTTTTTTGGGATTCATCAATTCTATTCTAATCCAAGTTTGGGAAAACTGAAAAAATTTCTAGTTTCCGGTATGTACCGACCTGGATATGTGGCCACGCGGCTTCCAAATTGGGTTCATCTTCCTCGGGGTCGTATTCGGCCCCGCTTGGGTTACTGAGCGGGGGCAGCGATCGAAATGTGTTCACAGCAAACTGCAATCAAAATGAAGATCCAATTCAAGTGATTCCATGCACATTGTTCTGTCTTTTACAAGCTGGAGAACTAAAATTGATGCATCGCAGAAAGGGCATTCCCACGACCTCTCAAAACCCACAACAAAGCATTTTGGAAATTCTGCCATTTAAAACAGCGTATCCTATTTAAAAATGTATGTCACGTGATTATTGGAGTGAATGCGCTAGTGCAAAATTCTAATCATCATAAATAATTTTACAACAATCCAGTGATGTTGCATTATATGTGGCATGCAAATGGAAATCGAGCCATTCCAGATACAGACCAAGTACATAAAAAGTTGAGCCACGCACTAGTGGAATAACTATACCAGCCAGCAGACCTTTTACTGTAACACCCAATAGCTCAAGTCTTTGATACAACGTTGGCAAGGCCAAATTTCCCATCATTCAATAAAGAAGGTACGCTTTTTGTCAATTATTAGATTAAAGGAACATGGCATTGGCATAACATCAATACGACACGCAGTAAAATATGACCAGCATATGACCAGCGTTAACATCACGATAATGTGCCTCCTAATTACATGCTCATAATGAAGTAATTAGATTCTCAAAGCCACGACTAGTACAGGAACCATCCCCACAGGCTACAAATAGGATATTTGCTGTGGCTGTACACTAAATTTAAAAGAGTTGACCAATACCAGACAAATTATTGCTGCCAACCAAAGTAGGCTATCGTGTTATCACAAATGAAAATAAATCCATAGCTATGATTTTGTGAGCCCAGATTTTAAATAATTGTATAAAAGTAGCCACAATTTGGCTTACTTTTGAGTGCTGATGCCATACTATAAATATTTCTATAATTTAATGACCCATACCAGAGCAATTTGCTGCTAGAACCACATAAAAAATCGAAAATGTTATATTTCCACACCATGTTGCTTGTACCAAGGAACGGGCTTGGCGAAATTTCAATTTGTATCAAAATTCCAAATAATTCGTAATTGTTTCGAGATGATATCGCAAGAGTTACAATTTGATCTCGACCTCCATATGATCCTCAAGTACTAGGCTGGAATTGAATTAGTAAAGGGAATCGTTCTTCGTATTATTCAATGGGAAATTGCATATAAGAATTCAATGTAGATATCCAGACTCTTCAAACAAACAGCTCAATAAAGCTATATTTTACACAGTCGACATTGCTGATGACTGCATAACGAATTTGCAGTCATATCCACAATGAGTAACCCGTCATATAAACCATTAATGTGGACTATAAGGAAGAAACATGAATCCCTCTACATTTAAAAACTTGCAAAGCTAACACACACAGGATGCTTGGGCATGAAATTTTCATTATCAAAATGGCACCAGGTAATCACCAGACAGTGCTATGTCACTAGAAATCTCATTATGAATAGGCCTGTGGACTGCAAGTGTGTTAGCATGTTCCAGAATGGAATTTCAAGGATATATCATAAGAATTATGATGAAGCCCTATCATTAACACAGTCAGTTGCAGAGCTTCTTGGAGGTGCAGAACTTCAATATACAATTGAATAGTATTTACACATATTGAAATAAATCTGAATATTTTCGACTGACACTCGTCAGCTGAATGTATTTGGGTTTATTTTAATATGAAGACATTATTCAATTGTGCAGTCAGCTCTGTGAGTTAACTATTGCTATCACAGTAGTGAGCATGGTCTTATGCTCGTGTGCTACATTTTCTTACAAATTTTGCATCAAGGCAACCCTGGAGGCACAAAGTGAAATTTGGAGAACATGGGAAAATCGATTATACATAAACAACGAAAATCCTCTGGCCGATTTACAGTTTTTCTCTCATTGTCATTACTGCCATTACTGAAGCTGCGGTGGCAGCATGCAGACTGCCGAGCATGGATTTTAAAACTGGTCTGAAGCCCATGTGGTCATGTGTTGTGATATGTAACTCGACTCTTCCACAAAAGACAAAACTACATTGGTGAAAATTTGAATCGTAACCAAGGAATACAATGTTCTTGCTACTGACTTCAACTCATCATTGAAAATTGTAGCCATCAGATATTTTATGAACTTGCAATCATGACACTTCCCAATGATAGACAACATTTGGCCTATAATTTAAGTCTACAACACTCGTAATAAATCTGACTGACCAATAGAAAAGTGGCCTTTACCCGGGGTCCAAACGAACCCAGGGGGGTTCACTGAGCCAGTCTCAGGGGTTCGTTGGTGATCAATGCACACTAGGAGTGTTCAAATATGACTCTTTTTCTCAACTAGCACTGGCTGCTTAATAAAATTGTTAGGTTAACCTAATTTAAGCCTACACACCAAATTTGGTTCAATTTCAACCAGTAGCTGGCAGTCTACTGGCAGCTGAACGACGCTTCCGCCTATCGGCCATCTAGTGCGGCATCTAGACGAGCAACCAGCCGCCGCCATCATCAATCACATTCCCACGGAGCCATGGCGCAGAGGTGGCTGGAATCGGAGAACATGGCGCTCGACAATGGAGACTGATCTAGCGCAACGCGGGCTGTCGCTTGAAGACGCCCACGACCGCCCACGTTAGAGACGCTTAACACGAGCCCAAAACTGATTATCTCGATGTTCTTTTTGTCTCGTGTTTTTTTTTGCCCTTTTTTATTTTATCCAATTGAAAAGTCGATATATATATATATAGCCGCATTGCTACAGGAGAACAAAGTTTCTATTTATTATATAAAACTTATTATTCAAAAATTTTCTGTTCACCCCATGAAAGTGTTAGGTGGTCTATAGAAACGATGTTTACCAAATTTGATTTAATTCCAACCAGTGGAAGCAGAGTTATTGCCGTCAAAAAAATTGGTGGCCATGGTGGCCAATTCTTTAATCATTTATTACAGTTGTGCCCACCGTAAATACTATTTTAGTCAAATCCAAATTTTTCGACGGCAATAACTCTTGCTTCCACTGGTTGGAATTAAATCAAATTTGGCATGTAGGCTTAAATTAGGTAACCTAACAATTATATCAAGTAGCCAGTGCACTTTTGAACACCCCTAATGCACACACCCAACTTAAACAGCAGGAATCACATTTTTCTCACTCTAAACATGTTTCTTCGAACAGATAAAAGAGTATCTGGGCCTATTTTGTAATTATGTCTGATGTCGAGTCAACACAAAAATTGACTCAAGTCGAGTCATTATCCATTTTTAAGAAAATGACTCGAGTCAAGTCAACGAAAAATTGTGACTCGCGTCATTACAACCCTGACGCATAGACAAGCTAGTATGCAACAAAACCATGATCGTCCACCTACCATTTGCACCGCTTCTGGGTATATCGCGTCTGTAATAACCCCTCTGTTATGAGTGACGTATTCCACCATTTCGTTCAGGGCACCTCTCTTCACTTCCTTCCACTTGAGATCGCTCAGCGGATCGGTGAGAAAATCGAAAACGACGCAGCACTGCTGTAACTTCCGAACAAACAAACTTTCGACGTCGTTCGGTGCCGCATCTAAAGAATAAATGTTTATGCTCATAAACAGACTCTTGGAGGCACATAACTTCAATATACAATCGAATAATATATTCGTGTTGAAATAAACTCGAATATTTTCGGCTGACACTCGTCAGGGGTAATCGTCAGCAACTACTTGAGATTTCAGAAGAACTTTGCAATCAACAGTTGCAGCACCAAATATGTCATCATCGGCATAACTGATTCGAATAATAGAGCCGAACAGATGATATTTCGTGACAACAAGTACAAGTACAACAAGTCACCTTAATTAAAATTTCATATATTCAGGGCTATAACTGCGTTCCCGAGTGATATACCATATAAAGATAATTCAGATTTTTCGGACCATACGGTACCTATTTTACTGCAATTTGTGCGTTGTTCAGAATGTACTTTGAATTCAGGGATACGCCCAATCTAGGTTTCAAGGCTTCCAAGTTGGGAAAGAGGTATCGAAATTATACTTCTAGTTGATACGTTCACTCTTAGTGGAAAGGAGAGTGCAATTTTAGTACTCTAATCATTGTGCTCAGCCCTACATAAAATTTTCACGACAGATTTTCAATTTATACACAACATGTAAAAGCTATCAGCACTGCATAACACGCAGAGGGATCAAACTATAAGTCAATTGCAAATTCATCTGCTATCAATAATAGAACGCTTACCTTTCAAAGCCGGCATTTTAACTAATTCCCTATTTTTCGAAATGTTGAAGCGCGACGAGCTTTGTTTCTTATCTTTTCTCACGAGAGGCCCCGTCCCGTATTTTTTGGTCAGTGGCGTAACGGGCGGACCGGCATTGTTATGTGGAGGGTGGGTCTTTTTCTAAATATAATTAGTAACAGGTTATAGCAAAGTTGACATACCATTGCGTCAATGATATGGCGCTACTGCCAATAGCATTACGAGCAAATAGAGCACGATAAAATTGTTGCAGCAGATGATCAAGAATCAAGATTTTCACCTTGAGCATTGCAGTACTTGATAAACTGATAATTATAATTAATACAGACATTTCAAGATAAATATTACAGGTAAAACTACCGATGAATCTGTGGCAAGCAGTTATTGTAGTTCACCATCTACCATTAATCCGAATTGAACCCCACTTGCCTATAAAAACATTGGCAAGTTCCACCAATGAAATGTATACAGAGTAATCCCAAGTTATTTGGCTGACACACGATTTGTGACATGCTTTTATGGAGGCTATATATTCCACTAGCGCAAGAATATGTCAACATCTACCATCTATGAATTGTTGCTGCCAATTCTTTATCTCCAGAGAAATACGCTCGGCAAATATTTGGACTTGGTGTGCTAGGTGAGCAAATTACAGATGTACCCACTCTGCTGCGTTAGGTAACTGTTTAAATGAAATTAGTAAACCTTCCATCAAAATCAATACTGTATTTTCCTCGATGTTCATGTATTTAAACCTCCTATCAATTGATATTTGTAACCAAATCGTGAATTCTCATTAAATAGTTTTCATGACAATAAATACCAGCTAGAAATGCTGTTGCGATACTTACATCATCTTCATCTTTGGATTTTGATGATGCATTAGACGGCTTAGATCCCTGAAAACAATGATGTCATAATTATAATAGATCCAAAGCATATATACGAGACACATCCATTGCTAATTTAATTCTTCTTACACTGTATTATTTTTAGGGGAGCTTCTTGGAGGTACAGAACTTCAATACACAATTGAATAGTATATTCATATTATACCGTATACTATTCAATTGTATTATTTTTACGAAGGATTGAAAAACTATTTGCACTACACTCATCTGGGGTCGAAGATACGCTCAGCCCCATGAAAAACACCGGGGTTTTGTCAATGAGAAAGTTGGGGCATGATTTTTAGTAAATGCAGAAACGAGTAGACCCTATGTAGTGTAGGCCCATGTAAAGAATGTGTACCATTGTTTCGTGTATGATATTAAAACTTCGATCTTTATACTACCGGAACCACATAATCCACCTGTAAGGCACCAGCGCTACGCAGTGCGTGACTCACATATTTCAATCATGAATATTCGTATTTTGTACGGAGAACCGGAACATGGACATGATATCCTCATTTTATAGGTGCTGAATCTAGGCATGTACGGCGTGGTAAAGATCAATGTCAAGATGAGAAGTTCATTGTTGTGTGACTACTGACTATGACATCTTAGTAGTGACATCAGAGCTTCGAGTTGAGTATTTGAATATGACACATTATGACGCCATAACAGTATTGAAGATGCGAAAATTTCAAATATGTACGTTTGCGGTACCGCAAATAATATAACACCTGTTCTTCATCACATAAAAGATTATTCGGCATTTTTCGATCATACCTATTTCATTACACTTTTTGACAATGCTGTGGGTTGATCACGTCTTCACAGATATGACATTTCCACTAATGTGTGGACTGTGGAGCTTTGTACTATATATTTTTCTACTACACTACTGTGAAGTTTCAAGGCATACACAAGGGAAATAGTATAGAAACTACAATTCTTGTGGATAACGTAACCCGTACTCGTAGTGACAAGATAATTTCAGTAGTAACTCGAAAAAAATTATCCCTCATTACTTGACTCAAAGCATTAGAATTGATACTTGATTCAGTTTATAATATTC
>ATSW01013821.1:0-15690 GCA_000444245.1 Botryllus schlosseri | reverse complement strand
TCTTATTTTTGAACAGTCCTAGTGATCACCTCTGCTCATTAGTGGGTCTTGAACGGAGGTGCAAGTAGAAAAATTTCATGGATAGTAACGACAAAATGAAAATACACATTGCGATGTAAGGCAAACTCAGACATAAGTTATTGAAAAGATGCGCACTAATGTATTCAAGTTATGAAACAGCTTTGAACTTATCCATCATTGATATACCATCTTTCAGGAACAATTTAGACTTCTATCAAAGCACTCATCCCAACAAGGAATTGAGAGACGCAAGTACGGAATCCGACAAGAAACTGTCCGAGATGGAAATCGAAATTAGCATGAGGCAGGACATATTTGACAGGTAACGGAAAATTACTAGCCTCGAAACGCCAGCCATCTTGACGGCCGCATCAATCAACGCACCAAACTGTGTTAGCAGTGTATAATTTATAATATTTACCATTAATTCATATCAAAGTGGTCTCTGTAAGGGGATAAATACTCTTGTATTATGTAGGATCGCTGCGGTGGAGGAGAAGTCTCGTGGGTTATCATGTCTGTCCAAGGAAAGCACGAGGTTTTTGCAAAGAATGGTGAAATTGGGAGAGAGAAACGGACTGCGTTTGCCGAAAGATACTCAAGACAAAGTCAAGGTATCGTCATAAGACGGCGTAATGTATACACGGTATAGGTGTAGATAGGTTTGTTGCTATCTGCAAATCGAGTTGACTTGATATTGAAGTTGTTGAGTTCGGAATACTTCAAATCCATATTATTCATCCTTTAAATCAGTCTAAAATACCATATCTTAACAGCCCTTAAATCAGTGGTTCCTGTTGCTTTTACAGAGAGATGTACCGGTAGCGCTTTTTCTTTAGTCACTATTTTTCATCATGCTCATTCTGAAGGCTAGTTAGAACATTGCATGGGTTTGATAGTGATTTTTTTCAGGGTTGTAAGTAACCAAGTCACCAGATCAGAGTACCAAGTCAATCTTTCTTTTATAGTTTTGACTCAAGTCAGGTCGAGTCATTTTTAATTCATCGCTGAGTCAAGTCCAAGTCATTAAGTAGAGGTTCAAGTCCGAGTCCAAGTCGTTGTGTTGACTGCTCAGTTTCCTATTAAAGTCATGTTTAACCTACTTTTATAACTCTGATTGGTGATAGCGAATGGTTCGCATTTGTAATATACTAATTTTCCTCACTTTTACCAGTTTTTTTTTTGCATTTTCTAGTACCAGGACCAATAGACGAAATCCCAATGTGTGGTTACTTTTCTATTCTTCGAAATCATAGTGAAATGTCGGTCTTGGTCATCTGAGTCTCGAGTCATGCGTAATGACTCGAGTCCAAGTCGAGTCAATACACAGATTGACTCGAGTCGAGTCATTTCCGTATTTTGAAAAAATGACCCGAGTCACCAGAAAATCATGACTCGGAGTCATTACAACCCTGGATTTCGTAGCGAAAATTGAATATACCATTTCAGTCCTGACTTCCTTCAGCAATGCCCAGCAATGTAGTAGACGCCAACAAACTATGAAATTGCTGACCCCACAACAGTGGCATATTTTGTTTGAAAGAAAAATTTAATACCTGACTAGAGTGGCTTCCTTCATTCCCCGATATGACTGCGTCATTATAATCACTCGTTACAGGCTATCAAGCAAAAAATGACAAAGCTGGAAATCGATTTCTCCAAAAACCTAAACGAAGAAAAATCCACTCACGCATTTGACGAATCCGAACTTGACGGTCTACCACAGGGTTTGTATATATCGGCAGTGGCGAGAGGAACCAATGACAAGCCATCGTCATGTTACAGATATCATAAACACGCTAGAAAAAAGCGAGGATGGCAAACGAATTTTATCCTTGAAATATCCTCATTACTTCCCGATCATGAAGAAATGCAAGGTAGAAAGTACCAGGCGAAAGATGGAGTTTGAATTCAACTGCAGGTGTAAAGAGGTGAGGATCTTCAAGCCTTCGGTAACATAACCTTTACTAAGGTATCGGAACTTCATTTATCGCCCATTCATCTTGATACTTTTGAGTAGGAGTCTTGGGGTTCAATTACTTTCAAGTTCAACATATAACACTTTGCTCACATGTTACATGTATAGGCACTGACTTGCTCATTCGAATCCCCATAAAAATGAAGTCTAATTGTATTTGTTTACAGCTCGATCACAGTTTCTGTAAATAATAATAGAATATTTAATAATGGAAGCTGTGGTCAACGATAGTTAGCCTACTCCAAACGATATTTGATCAGTGGTGTAGAGACAGATTAAAAGGTTAAAAGGTATCTTTCCATCAGGCACAATTCTCAACGTATTGAAATAACGTGACAAACACAACCATGGCCAAGATATGGCGAACAGACAGTGAAAATTATTCTAAATTTAATTTTCTCAAAATGTGATTCCACAGGGACGATGTATTGTCCGTGGAGATTTGAGTATGCGCTGCTACCGCATGTGCTTTAAAGTAAGGTTTAGTGTGGGAAGTTAGGGTTAGATTTATTAGAGTTTGGGCAATGTTAATTAGGGAAGGGTTTAGGGTTAGTTTTGGTGTTATAAAGTCTGAAGCTCATAAGTGTTGCACGCTAGACTGTCAGGCAACCATAGATGTAGATCTGTACATGTGGTAATGTACAGCTTGCTATTCAGGAGAATCGCGCAATACTGATGGAATTAGTGAAACTCCGCGCAGAGAAGGCGAAGATCCTCGGCTACAGCACCCATGCCGCGTTCATCCACGATATGAGAATGGCAAAGAGTCCAGAAAATGTGAGGAGCTTTCTGGAGAGCTTGGCCGGTAAATCGCTGGTTCTGTGCATAGCGCGATCGTGTGTCAATGTGAGATTACGGTTTAGTCAAGCTGCAGCCGCTTGGAGTTTCCGATCGGGAGGAGATGCTTCGGTTGAAAGAAGCTGACTGCAAGGCAAATGGTGTCGATTTCGATGGTAAAATCAACATGTGGGATTTAAGGTGAGACGGTGACGAAATTGTGACGGCTGGTTGTGGGCACAACAAAATACTCTCTTGTGGTGAATTTAATAAGAATTAGTCTGTGTCGTTATACAGTCAAAGTCTCTGCAATACCCTTTGACACCAGTTCATTGTTTTTATTTAAAAAAAATGTATATGATTAGATACTACATGACAAAAGTGGAGGAGACGAAATATGCAGTAGACCAGGAAAAACTGAAACAGTATTTTCCGCTTCACGTCGTCACCGCCGGCCTTCTGGAAATTTACGAGGAACTGCTCGGACTCAAGTGAGCTTGTGCTGTTAGATTGCGGATGGTGGAAAGTACTTACTTTTGGTTGAATTTCATCGTTATAAAACGTCGCAAAGATTTTGGCTCTATAGAAAGATATGAAACTGTAAAATCGACTTTGTAAGTCAATCAATAAATGACCCACCATATTTTGTCCTGATAAAGACAAGTCAGCTGCACTGAAAAATTAGTTGAATAAATAATTGTATAATCATACTTGAAGTGGAAGCAAAAGAATGTAGGCGCAGCCCGAAAGAATTTATCTGTCACAGATTCGATTCGTTTATACTTAGGTGGATGGAAAGCTTTAGTTTGCTTTGTTTGGTGTGTGTAGTCTGACGTTTTTACCTTTAGCGATGCTGTCATTATACAATATACTTCAAAAGTTTTCTTTGTTGCCATTATTACACTGCGAATTTCATGGTTCCTATTTTATATTGCTACATGGTACTTTGCCATATGGGTTCAACTTTTTAGTCTATTTGAATCCATTCACTGTGCTGATAAAAAGAGGCAAAGGACAACTCTTTGAGCCAATATAATCAATATTGTGATGAAAGTAATGTTAATTCTCTGTTATTGTGCTTGAAGATTCAAATTCAGGCAGGATACCTTGGGATTTGCAGTTTCCCATCTTTGAATTTGCCATACAAACCATCTTTCAAGTTCCTCAATGGAATCCCTCTTCACAATTATGCTATAATCTTGGGGGTGAAGGATGTTGATTTTCTGATTTAAAGGTTCAGCAAAGTGGAAGGGGTGTCGTTGTGGCACGAGGACGTTTCCATGTACACGGTGACGGAAGTGGACACTGGCGAAGTTCTTGGCGTCTTTTACCTTGACCTTTTTCCACGCGAAGGAAAATACGGCCACGCTGCATGTTTCGGCATACAATCGGGATGTTATCAAGCTAACGGTACAGGACAATTGGGTGAGTATTTGCGATAATGTTTTGTTTTGATATCCCTAGCAACCCAGTGCTGTATCATGCGTCTTCATTGACCGCCCATTATTTGATAAATTTGTTGGCTATTCCTCGTGGAATGTACACTTATATTTTATGTATCATGTATCTTATAACGTGTTCTTCTTTTTTTACTATATTAATAGGCCAGGATGGGAGTCTGATTGCTTGGCTTCACTAAGTTTGTCAATTCCTTCCTCTCCTTTCGTATTATCGCAGTCTTGTGGTGTTTGATCGATCTAAATTCTTGATAAAACTGAACTGAGATGTTCTGCTTGTTAGATAACTGTGTGCTGGACTATGTCTTAGTTTCTCTGTTTGCAATCAGTGGTTCTCAATTTTGTTCTTATCCAATGTATCGCCCCTGGAATATGTTAATGGTTAATGGTTACTCGTCTTTCAAGAAATTACTGAAAATATTTCTGATTATCATTGGCTCCCTTGCAGCTGTTAATGATTTCAAAAACCCAGGATACTCTATTGTCACAAAACTCAAGAACTAAAATGTAGGTAATAACATTCGATCAAGGTTACGTAGAGTTGAAATTGCTCTATTTTATTGTAAAGCTGCCAGAAACAGCAATCTAAAGTATCTCCAAAAGGTGTCAAATTACCCATTTTGAGCTAAACACCCTGGCAATATAACATGGACTGGCATCGGTGACCAAACGTGTTTACATCATATTCATGGTAGGCCTATACCTCTCAAAATTAGTACCGGGCAGCGAATGAATACTATTTCAGTTTCCAATGTCTTCAACAGAATGGATGTCAAAACTCTAATGCCAATACCTATAGGACAATTTTGATTTGGCAAGCTGAAAACCTCGCTGTTTTCTTACAGTCGCTGCTGCTATGGTGGCTAATTTCACCAAGCCAACTGCGGATGCGCCGTCTCTGCTGACTCATGACGAAGTGGAGACCTTCTTCCACGAATTTGGCCATGTCATGCATCAGATTTGCTCGAAAGTAAGTCGTGTGGTGTCTGCATAACAGAAGTAGAAATTATGTCCTAATTTTCTAATGAATTACCAGTGAATGCAACCTATTTTTTATCGATTGTTTCATTGGGGTTTGCGACTTTTCACAGACAGAGTACGTGTTATTCAGTGGTACACATGTCGAAAGAGATTTTGTTGAAGCCCCTTCGCAAATGCTTGAAAACTGGTGCTGGGAGCCCGAGGCATTGAAGAGGATGTCCAAGCATTATCAGGTATGCAGTGTTTTTTTTGCCGTGGTTATTCAATCAAATATGACTCATTAAACAATTTTTTGCGGGAGAGTGGTTGCAAGCTGAATCATCCCTCTTAGCAGGTCAAGTAGATTTAGAATCAGAATTTTCGATATGGTCGGCTGAATATTTTGAAACCTAAAATGGTCGTGAATGAAGCACTAATATCAGCTAGGTACCTAGTTCACCTCCTTTTATCAGTATTCAATATTGACATTCTGTCAATGTTGTGAGATGACCACACTACATCCGAGGCTGTTATTATTAAGACAAATAATGAGGGATATCAGAATAGTATTATAGGGAGCCTACAGAATAGGACGTTCAAACAATCAGTTATTTAGTAATTATCACAAGAGATTGTAGCGTTGATAGTAATCAGCAAGGTTAACTTGCAGAGTTCTGTATTTTGATTTGTAATATTATTGTTAGGGAAATTGTTAAAGAGTTGTTTTATCCTAGCTGTGTCGGCAAATATAGGACCGAATAATTTTGTCTCAACCTATTTGTAAAACATGATAGTTTTTGGTACTTAATGTTTTCCACACGTACTGGATGGAGCTCTAGCTTATCCATGTGAAGCACTTTCACTCGAGCGGTATCAGTTACTAGTTATGCCACTGTTGTAAGGAACTCGAGACGTAGCTGTCCATGTCCATTTCAAAGTTGTAACTTTAAATTCGTATGATTCACTCGTGCTATATTACTTTTGTCTAGGATGGTTCCGAAATCCCGAAAGACATGATGGAGAAATTAATCCTGTCGCGCAATGCAAACGTCGGTGTTTTCCTACTTCGCCAAGTGGCGTTGGCTACATTGGATTTGAATATCCACACTTCCGACAGCGCCGATGTCACGAAGGTATATTGGATTTGCCTCTTTCTCCTGACTGCTTCTAGGTCTCTGACCGTTGCCCTAGGTCTATGCTGATGCGTGCCGGGATATTTTGGGCATAGAGGCTAGCGAAGGTACATGCATGCCGGCTACGTTTGGTCATCTCGGTGGTGGGTACGACGCTCAATACTACGGATACCTCTGGAGTGATGTCTTCTGTTATGATATGTATTACTCGAGGTGAGAAATTCTTGGTGCTGACAATGATGTTGACTTTCTATTTTGGTCTGCAGCAACATAAGAAGCTCGTATGAATTTGATTGCATTATTTAATTTCCGGGTTTGACAATTTCATTGATCATTTTCCAGCTTACAACAGCATAGGAAACTCAATAAGTAGGCTATGAATTTTATTGAAAGTTTTTTGGGTTGCCAAAACGCAATTGAACAGTAGACTATATATTCGCGACTAATAAATATTCTGACATTCATAGCGAAACTAACATTTATCCTATTGCCAGTTCTACCGCATTTAAACTTCTGGAGTGTCTACGACGATAGCCAAGGGGTTTCTTTTATTAGTTTGTATCGGATCTATTTTGATATTTACCAGAGATCATGCAAAATTGATCCTTTTGTTGTAAATGTAATCAATGACTTTGTGTGCAATATTATTGCCCCCGGGTAGATATTGGAATTGCAAAAAAAAATCTTGTCACTTGTGATAGCGACCTTCTTTCGTACTTCGGACGGTATAGAATAAGTTGAGAGTTAGTTGATATATTTCGCAACTGATGTATATCATTACTTGATACAACTGTGTTTTGCCACAATTACCAACATTGGCAAGGATGTCTTCCCGCCACCCTGGCATACCCGTTTAGGTGCCATGGCAAAACCGCAAAATGTGTGATCCCCTGATATTTAGATTCAAGAAAGAAGGCATCTTCAACTCGGTTGTGGGCAAGGATTACCGGAACAAAATTCTTCGACGTGGCGGTTCCATGGACGCCGTGGATATGCTCAAAGACTTCCTCGGAAGGGAACCAACACAAGAAGCTTTCCTGAAAGCCAAAGGACTTGCTATTTAAATTTGGTTGACGCAATCTCGAATGGTGAATAGGAAATTCTTGCAGAGTTATCAGATCTGAATGCCCCGGAGAAGGATTAATTGTTCTGGTGTTTTGATGCTTTTGTTCGCTACGAAATAGTAAATGTGGTTTTATTGGAATACTAGACTGTTATTTGCGAGCTCGATACTCGTATGTAAGGGAATATATAGCAGGGTAGGACTCAGGTACTTGCGGACAGGCAGCAACTTCAAAGACAGCACTAAACTGATTTCAATATAGAAAATGTGATTTCGAAACACTATTCGAGGGACAAGCTGTGGCAAGATTTGTGCAAACTACCAATGTAGTTGATCGACAGTCACCTGAACTACTAGTTTTTAGGAGTTCTAGTTACGGATTTTGAAAAATGAGTAGCAAGATTTTTACAAACAACCAATGTAGTTGATTGGCGGCCACCTGAACTACTAGTTTTTTAGGAGTTCTAGTTGCGGATTTTGAAAAATGAATAGTTCTAATTGGGCGTTAAAAGACATCATCCGACACCTGTCCTGGTTAAGCGTGAGTGATTCCGATACTGTGTTCTGTTATGCGATGTTCTTCCAGCCTTTTCTGTCCCAGAGTCGTCACTGCTAACGGTGGAGTAGCCTGGGGGTAGTTTTTGGAGTCAAGACCCCTGCCCCGTTCCTATCTCCAATATTTGTCAAGTCATTTGCAATTCAGTGATTTGTAATATTTTGTTGTGCTGATGTTCGTGTGGAAAGCCGATCTGATGAAAATTAATGAGTTGCTTCGGAGTTGGATCTGGTTAGTTGTGGATTTTTAAAGGCCGTCGGTTCTAGTTCTAGTAGTGAGTTTTGAAAAGTGAATCGTTAGAGATCTAATTCGAGTTGTGTATTTTGAAAATACATTAGTTCGTGCAAGTTTCGCTGTGACACCATGAGTCCTATACTTGAGATTTCACGTACGAAATGGCAATCGAATGTGATGTACCTATAACAGAGTATCTAGAGGTTTGACTGGTAGGTAGTTGGACTTCGGTAGAGCTAGAACCTGGAGATCACTTGAACATACAGAAATAATTGCTGTTACTGACCGCCTCTGAATAAATGTACCAAGTCCTAAGTGTGTCTATATTCATCACTAAGACATTCATACACACTTCATCAATAATCTTGCGAGTGAAGATTTGTATTAATTCAAGACTGAGAAAGTTGCTCTTGCACAAACCTAAAAGATAGTAAAATTACCTCAAGGATAAGGTGACATCAAACTTTGAAAGTGACACAAAATCGTTTTGGTATTCTCTGGCTACTTTATGTTGCTGTCTAAATCCTACCAACACAACTATTTCAACACTCTCAAGTATGAATATATACTTTGCATATTTATATACAGTGGTAGAAATTACGTTAACATTGATAACATGGTCTAGTATGCACTGACTCCTTCCACTGCACCCACACCAGGCATCCTCTTGGAACCGGTGGTTTTCTTCCTTAAAGCCTCCGCCATTCCCGGTAGTTTGGCAAAGTGAACGCGTGCGAGTGTGTGCTTGTGCGAGATTTTCGAAATGAACTGTTTGCTGTACGCCTGGAATGGATTGAGGTGATATTTCTTTGTGTATTTGATTAGGATTATACATAATGGTCACCAGTTGTTGTTTCATACACTTTTGGCCAAATTAGAGGAATTCCAGCAACTATATTGTCTGAAATTTCGAGTGGGCATATTGCCTCTTACCGGTAACCCGGGGAAAGGGCTTATTTGCTATCAACAATTTGCAACCAAAGTATTATGGGTTAGCTGACTGGATATTCAACCTGGAAGTACTGTTCTCCTGGGTGAGATCCTCTAAAGACATACGACATTACTCAAGACATACGAATATATTACGTACGTCGAGGCAAGCAAGTTTAACAAATGAATCATCTAGATCAGTGGTTCCCAACCTTTTTTTAGACGCGCCCCCCTTTATGATAGCGAAAAATTTCGCGCCCCCCTTATTGTCATATGACAAAATTCAACCGGGATGCTAGCAACCTCAACAGATTGTTTGATGGCATGGAAGGTTAAGACTGTTGATGAGGGAATTAAAAAATATGAAATTCGGTCTATATATAAAGAAATACGCGTGAATTGGAGGTAAATCGAGCACAGCGCGAAAAGTTTTTTCAGTTGACCCCTTCTTTGCGCCCCCCTTTAGATGCTTTTACGCCCCTCAGGTTGGGAACCACTTACCTAGATTCTCTTGAATCATGGCGTTTAATACTTGAAGTAATATCGATATTCAGAATACAGCACAATGAATATACGAGATATAAATTTCATGGTTGAAGGATCAAGGTTTCCCTGCAATATCTCGTCAACTTTGAAAAGGAAACTTAATTAGCAGCGCTGCAACTCTGATTGTAAAGACCCTTTCCGTACCATTATCGGATTCAAAACCATAAATTAGTGTAGTTATTTCATGGTCAGTAATTTATTTTGCTTTTCCTCTTAATTAAACTAATTAAGTTTCCTTTTCAAAGTGGAGATATTGCAGGGAATCCCTGATCCTTCAATTATGAAATTTATATCTGATGAATTTATCGTGCTGTATTCTAACTACCGATATTAAATCCTGTCGTAAATCACATCAAGTATAAAACACCATGATTTGAGAGAATCTATGAGAGTCATTTGCTAAATGTACTTGCAGCAACGTCTGAAATATATTTGTATATCTTGAGTAATATCTGTGTCTCAGGAATATCTCACACACCCAGGAGAACAGAACTTCCAGGTTATGTAGCCAGTCAGCTAAACCTATAATACGTTTGTTACCTCTACGTCTATTCCCAGGACACCCTAAATCTTTGCAGTAGGCATTGAGGAGCAGCATAGCACGCAATAACGCACAACTCACATCATCCAAGTGATCAAGTTTCAAATGAGCCATGGCCTCTTCCTTTGTCAACAAGATCGTATTCCAAGGAGACCATTCATCATCTTTATTCCACCGAACTAGAATGAGATCGTACAGGTCGTCCCACGAACTCAAAATGCTCTGGGCGGCCCAAATATTTTCGACGAGATACTGCAAATCTTTCTCCTGCGATAAAAAAAATAATACTGGTTTTTGTATTGCTGTGTTCAGTAATCAAACAGGCCTCTCAAGGGGTACACAGGTTCAGAATTACACAATTCAACTACAATTCCACAATTCAATACTTATTCACAAACCTGGATAAGATAAGCGATTTTGCTGTTATCGTGATAGTTCTCTTCAGATCGACGCAGGGCACGCATCATGACTCTGTAGTGCGAGTAATCTTGTCTCGTGCGAGCCTCGTTGTCCAACTGCAACGCTCTGTGAGCACACGAGCGTTTTAGAACTGATAGTTAAGCAGAGTTCAAACTGTGGGAACGTACTTCCTGCACTTTCCGACGACTCTAGATTTTGATGTGAGCTTGAATTCTGTCGAGGGCAGGTATTGGTTAGAGCTGGGACAAAAGTAGATGTCTTTCACGAGCGTGCTAGGATCTTCTGGAACCTGAAGAAATTAAATCGCAATGGTGAAAAACAAGTTGATGCACAATATTTAATTATGACAAACGCAGGCTTATCTGTTGCCTTGTCGAGTCATTTACAATTCACCACCGAGTCAAGTCAAAGTCAACGAGTAAAGGGGCGAGTCCGAGTCATAGTGTTCAATTTTGAGTTCAACCCACTTTTTTCAACTCTGCTCGAGTGATACAGAATGACTCGGATTCATAATATCGCAATTTTCCTCAGTCCTAACAATTTCTGGCCCTATTTTCCAAGTACCGGTACCAGAACTGATAGACGAAATCCCAATAATGTGGTAACTTTACTATTCTTTGAATTTACAATGAAATGTCTGTCTCAGCCGTCCTAGTCTCGAGTCATGCACAACGACTCGAGTACAGGGAGAGTGGAGGTATTTTACATATTTGAAAAAATGACTCGAGTCAAGTTGAGTCATCAAAACAATTGCGACTCGAGTCATTACAAACCTACCTTTCTGCGAACTAACTGCAAAAATTAAACCTTGCATTTTGATGATCGGGAAAAGTATTTTGCATTTTGTTGCAACTAGTAGCAGTGACACCAAAAGTGGTCAGTAACAAAGTATTTCTTCTCTTCAATTTTCTGAGTACTTGAATAGGATTTACCTATTTGTTATACATACTGAAGTGGCTGTGTTTTTAGACTATTTCCATTCTTACTGAACAGTTTCTAACACAAATCTACTGACTTTTTTACACCTTTGCAGAGTAGAATGTAGGATATACTTGCTTCAATTTTGTGAGTGGAATTGTCACAACTGGGCGAAGGAGCCCCTGTATCATAGTAACAGAATATATTTTCATACAAGTATATACTTATTTGTGGAGTTGTCCAAAACACTTCATTGCTATAGTTGTGGAAGACTGAAAAAATTATTTTAACCACATTCTAGAATATAGATTCTAGTATTCTGAATATGTCCCAGTAGGAAAAGTAACTGAATATTTCTACCAGTGGGTTAATGCTTTGTTGGTTTCAGCCATAATCTTATCGACAAGACACCCATTCAGCATTGAATAATTTAACCCTTGGGGTGGAATTAATCTCCAAAAATCGACTGTTATCTAGCCTAGGATTATGTCTAAACAATTCGAATGCAGTTGATCACGGACAGAGTTTGATCAGGGTTAATGAATAGGCCTACCACCCTTAGTGATCCTACAATTAACTGACAGCCCCTAACTTGGTGTTTTGAGCTTACTTTAAGCAATCTGGCAGCTTCAGGATTAAACATTGGATTTTTGCAATACTGCAGGAAGAGAGACGAAATCCTTTTTCTCAACCCTTCCAAATTGCTATCTCTCATCCCACGCATGAGTAAATCCGCTTCGCGGTCGATCAGTTCCGTAATCTCTCTCGTCAACTTACAATCGTGCTCCTGTTTCGTTCGAAAACAAGAAGTTTATAAATAACTGCGCTGAAATGAACAATGAAAAAATAACGACTTACCTTCACAGTGTGTTTGAGGGTCAAAAGAACATCCAGCCTTTCGTCCTGTGTTAGATATTTCATATTGATGCTGCTGTAAATGTCGCGTAGTTCCTTCGCCCGAATTGTATACTGTGTGTCCATTTCGGTGAAACGACCGTCGTAGGCTCTCCATTTCTTTGGGGCGGCGGTCTGTTACAAATTATTCAATCGTTGTATAAGTTAAAAGCTAAAATATTCAAAAATTCACCAATTTTCACCAGTAGTGGGAAAAATCTAAGAATCATGACATGAAATCCACTGAAATTCCCTTACTCAAGAAAATATGGCATTCATTCCGTAGCTACTCATCACGCAAAACAACATTTATTCCTTCAACATCAACATTATTCACAACTAATAGCAAGTGTGATGGCTGAGCAAACCAATGTCGATGATTTTATCAACAAGAAATAAGTTTATGCACTTTCTTCCCACCCTAGGAGCCGAAGCTTAATACTTGACTCAGAATAGAACCATTCATCAATAACAACAACCATATTTCACTCGTAAAGTTTAGAGTGCAGGTAGCTACTGCTGTCGATATACGAGAAAGATACCTTATCAAGGAACTGCATGATCTTCTTCTCATTCCCTTCCTTGAACGCATCGATCTTCCTCCTATCGATGGATCCGATCAATTGCGTTTCTTGTTCTAGCAAAGCGCACAACGCGGCTTTGCGTTCCGGTCCCGTGAACTCTTCATTAATATGTCCCAGCTCTTCCAAACGCCACCCTGTAATTTTCAGTGGTGATCAGTAACTATACATTACTTTTTTGAGTGCACTGCCAATAATTGCTTCAATGGCTTTTCTTTTGCAAACATCCAATTCGATTTTCACAGTTTGTGAAGACAAATTTGGTCAAAAACTACGAAAACTAGTGTTTCCAGTTCCGCATTATTTGTCAAGGAAATTTACATTACCAATGGACGATATAGTCACTGATTCACTATCATTGAATACTAGCCAGCTCTCAAGTTTACCGGATCATGACCGGACATTTCGATCTCGCCTTCCGACACATACCACCTCTTTTTGTCGCCGTCCTTATATACTATATTCTTTTACTTTTCATTCAGTGTGCATGCCTCCTTTCTACATTGCCTAGAAAAGGTGGGTGTATGATTTCAAAGACTACTCCACAACATTTTGACAACTTCCGATCTTTTCATTGCATCGCAGTCTTGTGGTGTTGAAATTGTTAATAATAAATTGAATTGAATATAATTTCAACACTGCACCTTGTTTGTAGCACTAATATCCAAGTAAATCAGGAATAGGCTTAGTGCAAAATTGCAGGAAAAGTCTGATATGCAAACAAATGTTTGGCAGGCCTCAGACACACTTTGGGGGCCTTGCAAGAACTCTGTATTCTAGTCATACTTGAAGTAACATTGGCGTGCTATGTACATTCTTACTTATACTTGTACTGGGGTAGAATTGCAGTAGAGTAGTACTTTTATCTTAACTGAGTAACTTCAGGTTGACCACCCAAAACTTCCCATCTTTATTTTGATTATCTGTTTATCTTATTTCACATGATCGCATTATTTGTTATGTATGTTAATGATTCATACGGTTGACAAATTAAAATACCTTCTCACACTTTAAAACATTACATTGTGATAATCCTATTTGCTGCCATCATTCGCAAATATTTCTGAGAATACGACAAAATCCACTCACGTTCCAAAGCAGCGTAAAGAAGATCGAAATCTTCTCTTGTCTTCGGATTGATTCTTTTTTCGAGTTCCCTTTTGATTCTCTCCTCTTTCTCTTTCCTTTTCCTGATCTCCTCCTGCCGCTCCCACTCTATCCTTCGGTCTCTGTCGTCTCTCAGCTCGTCGACAAGATTTCGGGCTTGCCACCGACGCAGGTAAGATTGTAGCACAATTACCTGGATTATATATGCAGCTGAACAGCCAGTAGCCTACTCAGTAGGCGTCTGATATCGCGATCTATATAATCTACATGGAATATTGCGTGGCATAATATCATTAGCCTCCTCCCCCAGGAAATTTTTGACTGTTGACATTGTGATGTAATTTTGCTCACTATGTCACAATGAGTCTACGATGTTGTGTAATTGTAAAACATTTTCAGCTCTTACCAAATTTCAAAGTCACTAAATTATTTTCATCTTAGATATGCCTATGAACACAAGTTTCTAACTCCGAAATCCATGCTGATTCATTAATTAGCAGTGTTCATCTTGGTTTAGTAAACCAACAAGTCATATTGTAGAAGACAGTAGATGACCTAGTGATGACTTTCTTTTTTGGAATCCAGTAGCCTTGGTAATATCTAGTGACGATTATGTTGCGATGGGGTCCTTACTAAAAATGAGTTTTGCACAACTGCAAGATTGCAAACTATTGCAAATTAGTATTGAATCTGAATTAGCCCAATTACATAAACCTAAATTGATTTCTTACAGCTTCTATTCTCTTCTTCATGTATTCGTCGTACGTCACATATTTCTTAGCGGTCATAATCTTGTCTTCGTGCGTTGAAATGTAGCACCCTGTTTTGGGCATTTGCGTCGACGTGACATTTGTAGTTTGCTGTGATCTGTTACGTTCGAAGACAGTCTGGAAAAGATTTTCATTGGTTAACGTCACCACTGCCAACTAGCTGGTAGCGTGTCATATAGTATGAAGTCGGCGCATATCAGACGTAGGTAGAGGATGAAGGTTGAACTAGTGATCAAAGTTGAAAAATATATGGGAAGTGTACGCCGTATGGATGATAAAATATTTTAACATTTCCAGTGAATGCAGTGAAATCAATTGAAAAAGCATTCACACGTATAAGATTTATGTGAAGGAGTTCATCTCCCCTATGGTGACAAGAATATGGAATGTATCACATTTTGAAGTGAGTATCATAGATTTATCTGAGATAATCATCTACTTTATCGCTGGCATCTTTACAAAAATGCCAAGAGAAAGACCCGATTAATGATGTATGTAAGGACGAGAATGACAAAAGCGAAAGATCAATAGGCCTATCCCATCTGACATTAATACTTGTAATAGCAGAAGGCTGAGGTGGCTGTTAGATTGATAAATTGTACTCAGTCGTTTCGGCATCCTAGCTATTTACTGTATCAAATTGTACATTGTGTGTCTTGTGCAGACTCAAATAACAAAATCACCCTACGAAGAAATAGAATCTGCATTGAAAATGTGGATAAAAATAATGACGATTAGGGGCGAAGAAACACAAAAATATTTTAATGACATTGTTGTGAAGAACACCACAAATACCTGACAGTC
>ATSW01013820.1:0-19887 GCA_000444245.1 Botryllus schlosseri | reverse complement strand
AGATCGTGTGTATGTGTATCATGAGTCGGTGTATATGCCGCAAAAACATCAAAGACAAAAATAAACTACGTCCTTTCCTTTCCTTGATAAGGGGGCGATGAGTCGATAAAGGTTGGGAACCGCTGGACTAGTTGATGCCCCCAAAGCTTCCACTTTCCAATTGAAGTCGTTTTACACGACTCTGAAATCGCCAGTTCAACTACTACTGCAGTACAAAGTATTATCTGTAATTCACTTCGACTAGCATCAATGGTTACTTTGACCCGATCTGAAGACTTTAGGAAACAAAACGCGATTGCCCCCACCTGCTTTCCCGGCAGTCCTTTCTCTCCCCGTACGCCAGGGTACCCAACCGGTCCTACGCTGCCAGGTTTTCCAGGGGGACCAGGAATGCCGAAATCTCCACGTTCTCCCTGTTATGAACATTGAACTCGATATCAGAGTTGAACGAATAGAAAACTGTCCGATTTTCCATATTAGAAGAGCTTCTTGGAGGTACAGAACTTCAATATACAGTTGAATAGCATACTCATATTGAAATGAACGCGAATATTTTCGGATGACACTCACCAGGGGTAATCTTCATTAGCTATAGCAGAGAATTGGAAAGAACATTGAATATGTTGATATGCAATGTTCTTTCTAATTCTCTACTAGTGGCTGACGATTGCCCCTGACAAATGTCAGCCGAAAATATTCGTGCTCATTTCAATATGAATATACTATTCAATTTCCTATATTAGATTAGAATTAACATTATAGAAACAATATTAGAATTAGAATGACTGATTTCGGAAAAACTTGGAAATTCAATTAAATTCCGAATCACAAAGAAATACAAAAAAAATCAAGTTAGTTCAGCTCATATGAAATAACATTCCATTCTCCTAGGCATAAGAATGGCAAATTTCTGTACACCAAGCTCGGCTCCTTTCGCACTATAGGCCTACTGTTATTATGTAGCATTTTCAGGATAACCAGAAATTAGATTACAATTAAAATTATGACATAGAAGTATTACATAAATCTGATTGCAATTAGGTTACCGGAATTTCGCTCTAATTAGACAGCAAGAAATAATTAGTTGTCCAAGATCCAAGTAACAGACTGGAAAATACGAAAGTCCAAAACACACCTGCGGTCCGCGAGATCCGGGTCTACCTTCTTGACCGGCAGCTCCTTTTATGCCCTGAAATTGAAATTCGCAATAATATCTAAAATAAAGTTGCGCCAATGAGTTTACAAACCTTTCGGCCCTTTGGTCCCCGAGATCCGATCGATCCCGGTCTACCGCGTACTCCCTGTAAAGCGCGATAGAACAACACGATAAAACCCCAGCTTTGATAATTTCATCCAAATAGCACATAAATAATTCCCCAAATTTACTGGTGCACTGCGTTAGCTGACATTATATTATGAGAGTAAATATGTGATCAGCGTACTTAACAATATTTGGCAGACTCGCAGGAAGCAATAACATTGGTATTCTGAATTCATAATTAGTGGCTACTAATGATTTCACCCACTCAATACAAACAATGCGATACACAGGACACAATGCGATGTAATGAACAGATATGAGGATGCAGAAACGACCACTTACGGTCTCTCAATTTAAAATCGTTCTCAGCCTAATGTCCGATGTAATGGGGTTCGATCATGATTTGCTTACATTCTGACGCACTGAGTGGGCTCAACCGATTATAATAACAGTTACTGCAGCTTTAAAAGGACCGGGGGTGTTCTTTATTTGTGACGTTCCTTCATTATATTGCCGTCATATCAACGATAATTGACACAGGCTATTCTACGATACGAGTTTACTTATGGTGAAACAATAGGGATAGGACGTTACATATTCTTGTCCTTGATGTTTTTGCGGTATATACACCGACTCATGATATGCCTACACACGATCTGTGCATATGCACACCATGAGTGCATGATATGCATATGCCTCTGAACAAGGGACGTGCAGAAATAGCCGCAATGCTATCCCGGTAATGCTGAGTGCCAAGCGGGGAAGTCATGGATACCAATTTCACGAAACAGGTCTTTGGTCTGACCTGGCCGGGGACCGAAACCAAGACCTACCGATCAAGGAACCGGGCGCTCCACCACCATGGCATCTCGTCTCTAATTCGTTAATTGGTCAGAATCTGAGCGGGGAGGACCATGGATCCTGACTGGATTTTCTGTAGTTGCGTAAGTCTTATTCATATTGTTAATATAGCGACAATGAGAAACGTGTCATATTTTAAAATGTGTTGGCTTCACTAATACATTTTGTCATCCCGAGAAAGTTGTTCGACGATCTGCCTGATGTGAATAACCCGAACCTTGAGTGGTATTACTGTCCAGTGTCCATGATAACAAATGATGCTATCATGAATTATCTACAAATGGTACCACGAAATACTTGATATTTTCAGCACTATGCTCTCTACGAGTGGTCGGGAACCTATGGCTCGCGAGTCATATATGACTCTTTTGGGTATAAGATATGGCTCTTTGAGGAATTTTTTTATTTTTTAGTTAATTTATCAATATTGCAGCAACTTGCTGGTAAGTTTTCATGCCATTTTTAGCATCGCCGTAAAAATGTCAGTTCGTAACGTTATTTCGCCGAATATATTAGGAGTCAATTAATACTCGGATTTTCAGAATCAGCGCGACAATTATATTTGATTAATATCAGTAATTATAATTTCCAAGCTATTTACGATGAGTTTCGCTGCCACAGGTGAGGCTTGGCCCGTCTGCGTCTCACTGAGTCTTACCTCTCCTTTCGCGCTTTTCAAACAATAAATATGAAGATTCCGTGATTTTGGGAATTAAAATGTTCAGAATCTAGTCATTCATAAACATCGATAGAAGATGCCAATAACCATTGAAGAGTTCACAATATTCCTTCACTCATCCCTGACGACATCTGAGGTGCTGCCTCAATATCACTTGCCTCCCCTAACCCTACGTCACTGACGTATCACACGGTGGGCATGTACTGCTGTTGTGACCATGCTTGGCTCCACCTACGCATGTGGGCAGAAAAACTTGGCAAACACTACGTTTCCCATATATAAGTGCTACCAATACGTCACATATGTTCAATTGTGACGTAACAGTTGATTTACATGTATGGCTCTTTGGGAGTTACAATTCAAAATATTGGGCCAATATGACTCTTCGGTCGAAAAAGGTTCCCGACCACTGCTCTATACACAACTTGGTAAAATGTGCACAGTTTCATGGGTTTGCTTAAGCCTTTTATCGATTTGATCGCCATTAGCGAATAATTATGCGGTGGTTATCAAACAGTTTCATCAGAGCCATAAGGTGCGACAGTCCACTCTGAACTATTTTGATTTTGATTTTCGGTGTAAGGTAGTATGTTAACTGTAGAAGTTCTGACTATATTTTCCTAGTACTGAACTACGGTGTTGTTTGATCGGCTATTTTAGGTACACCTTTCGCACGCGCTAGGTCGCGATTTGCCAACATGATATGCATTTGGTGGCGTTTTAGCTAACGTACATTGGCGGTATGGGACTGCAGGAGTCGCTTTCTTACCGAAAGAAATCACACATTTTTATAGGTTGGGTATCACCATAGTGGCGGGATTTAGCCGGTTAAGACCGGTTCCAAAGAACAATCTCCTCGCGAAATTTCATGAGATCATCATACCGGGTTAGCGTTAGTTGTGACTTTCAGTGATTTTTGTAATAACAGGTAAAAGGTATAACTCTTATGATCGAACCGACTGTAAAAATCTAAATCCCACCAATGAGTATGTATCATTATGATGTTACATTACCGCATTTACGTTCTATTATCAACAAATTATATCTCGTTCAAGGGGTTATGAGGGTGGGCGGGGGGACAGAGAAGCAATAGCTAGATAGCATTTGCTAAATGCATACCTCCGGCATGACAAATGCGTGGTAAAAGTCCATTCATCCAATTATATATACATTGCAATGATACTGTTGGCAATGTAAGTGAGCATAAGATATTCTTACACTTCGATATTTAGCAATCATATTTTAACGACGAATATTTATAGAAACCCTAACTCACGTTGCCCTAGGCTAAGAGAGCACCGCATCAGCAATTATGAAAATAGCTTCACACCGCACCAACGGTAACTTCCAGGTCGTTGTACGAGACATAAAATTCGCACAAAGTTCTTACCAGTATGCCATGTATTCCGGGGTCCCCATATCCACCGTTCTTGCCGGGATTTCCCTGAAAAATACAACAAACATGTACTCCTTTTTAGCTATTACCTGAAATCTTCACACCGTATCAGAGTTTATGCAGAAATCGTGATTATGACTTGTTTGCGATACAAAAGGTTAATAACAGAATGTGTGGTCAGAGCCTAGAATCGCTGATGAAATCTCGTTAACATTGATAAAATCCTCATCCTCGCAATGCATGGTCACTGTGGGTGCCACATTAAAGAGTTGCGCTGACCCTTATGGCCTGCGTGAGTATTGGTTGCATGTACTTCAAAGTCGGTAAAATATTTCTTGTACTGCCAGTACAGTATGGATATCCTGAACCGCTCCCTTGCATAACGTCACTGGCGGTAATCAACCCTCACTTATCAATAATCTCATTATGTTGTCGGGGTTTTCTATGGTGGGCATCAATCTGCGTGTAACCGCGAGGTCGGGGATGATTAATAAATCCCTTGCACAACAGACAGAGCGTCTATATTGAACCGAATAAGAGGAGCTACGATAAACAGTTTACCGAAACGCGAGGGAATGTACTCGCAATCAATTTGCTGCGAGTATTCAAAGCATAGGAGCCGTACGTCAATTGAAGGACATTCGTATCGCGTTTGCGAAAATGCATGACCGATAACCAGACCACGCCCGATGCCAAGATTATTTATTTTTCTTTTCCAATAGGCCACGCGGTGACGCGGGGAAATCATTTTAAAATTTCTAGCCGATGCGATTTTATCACGAAATGAGACACAACTTCAAAGGCGCGTACCTAATTACGTGCGATCATTTGCTTGGTGTGTGACGCGCATTGGTTACCAGAATGGCATTGAGCTATAGGCGTTATATATTTGGCAGTATTTTCGCGTGGAGCCAAGCACGGTGATTGCTCATTCCTCATCAATAGCGTCGTATTTCGCTGGCACCTTGACTTTACCATAATAAACAGTTATGTTTATGTAGAGGTTAATGTACAAACCGCTCGAGAATAAGTAACATGATACGCAAAATAAGCTTCAATGCGGATGAAGCTATGTCCATCACATCACAACACCTCATCGAAAGCAAATAAACCACAAGGTCACGCAACACACACTACAAACTCTGAAATCGACGAAATAGCTTACAAATTTTGATAATACGGACAATGTCGCACGTATAACATATCGTAGTTTTCATTACGTGAAATATTAAAAGTGTTGTTTCTTGTTTGCTAAATGGTGAGGACCTGCTTTGAAGCGAAGCGTACGAGGTCACGCGCGGAATCGATAATTCGGCCCGCGCCGATAATAAGTCTTCAGAGCACGTAGCTGCCCGCGCAGAAACCGTGTCAAGGAAATTATGCTGAGAGCAATAAAAGACCCGTTTAAATGCTACGGGAGGCACACTCCATACCGCACAGTCTTCATACGTCAATAGATGAAATGTGAGTCGCTGACGTAAAGGCATTCCCAATTTTGTGAAGAAGTCAACCATGGAAAGGATGTGTGTCGGATCATAAACTCGAACAAGGCGATGACATTTTCTTCAATTTTACACGGATCGCGGACCCGAAGTACAGCAGCGCATGATTTACAATGAATACATCTTCAACCAGTGTATTACAGGTATTTAGCATGGGCCGTGTCATAAATGGGGTATAGCGATGCTAAATCGGAATTGTATGATAGCAACCTTGTCAATCTGTTCTTAAAGAGACTCTTGGAACTTGGAAGTACAGAATTTCAAAATACAGTTGAATAGTATATTCATATTGATATACGCCCGAATATTATCGTCCAACAGTTATCCCTGACGAGTGTCAGCCGAGAGTATTCGTGTTTATTCCAATACAAATATATTATTCAATCTGTACTTCGCTTACATAAATCCCCACCTACCGACACATGCCGATTAATTTGCAACTCGCGTCCTTTGTATGTTTCATTCAGCGTATAACTGTACATTGTACATCACACGCCTATTTACAAGTTCTAGCTAGGCCAACGTAGGCGATTAATTGAATGACTACTCAAACTGATGACATGATTAAACTGATCGGAACTGAAATGTCAACATTTACAACACAGTTGAATTGAAAATGCCGAAATATCAGCCACGCGATCGCAAATCGCCTGCACTTAGAATACAATAGTGATTGCATCGACGTCGATTGACAATAGGTTTCAGAGCGTAAAACGATGCAATATCTGTGACGCTAACCGTTGCCTAGCAACCCACACTTGGAAACGTTGCGTCTGGTGTGGGCTCATTGCGCGTCAATTTTTGGGTTGTCTCATGGATTACACATTTTTCTATTTCAAGCAACAACATAACCCTGACACTCGAGATAGCAGGTTCAACAGCAGGGTCTTTTCAGCGAACAATTCGAGGAAATCAATACGTATCAATTCCCTATCTACGTAAAATCACGGATTTGTAACGTACATCACATCACACTACGGTTAAGCATAGCGTATAGCAAATGGCTGTGGGGATTTATTGTTCTTTAGATCATACGGTTGTGTAAGTTTAGAGCCGTCCGTGTCGACTGTTGGTGTTGGGGCATTGTCCGCAAAACATGTCAAATCGAAATTACATATGCAAACACAACCGTCATTGTTACTAACACAAAGTCAATTCACAGCTCTCAATGTGATAAGGTAGTCCTACTAGCTAATTCGGCCCGTCATTTCAACCACAGTTCAACCGGGGTGCGAATTATCTAAAATTGGGATACGCCACTGCACTCGCAAGCGTTAGATATATTACCTCTCGCACCCATCCCGATATACGGCACATTAAACGATGTATCGCACCAGTTATCTACGGTGTAGGTTTGAAGCTAGATCATGTTCCACGTTTCAAGACATGGCAAGTCCTCCATTTCGGCCAGTGTCAATTTCAAATCGCAACGCCTCGCGAGGGATACCGTTTGGAGTCAGAGGCAGGCACTTTGACACTATCGCGCCCCTCAGGCATTAGCAAAATTGCTCGTATCATCTTACGCAAATGCGTTCGCGAATTGTGATTTATTGATAACGGACGGGCGATGCTACGAAATAATTCGCGGCGAGGCCGGATAAAGGCGGCGTTATTTCACAATGAAAAGACAGGAGTCTTCACGCTGCGTGAGCATGGGATAGAAAAATTCTGTATCGCGTGGCAGTTTTCGGCGAGCTAATATCGTCTCACGGCGCCGCATGGCAGATTCACAAAGAAAGCCGCCGGAAGAGTGCCATTTGTGGCTCTACGATTTGCTCGGTTCTGGCAATCTTCACACACACATTGCACTAATATTCATCGAGATATGACATACAGCGACATTCTAATTTTAGCCCAATGAGTGCAAAGTGGCAACCGTCGTAAAAGACCTTCCCGCGTTGTAAAGACTCTCACGGTTTACAGCGGTCATACGTAATGATGCAGCAATAGCGATTCAAAGCCAGTATGACCGCCGGGTTGAAATGTGCGGTCTCTGCGATTCCGCGCATCGTAAAGCGTTTGCGATTCGCTGTGGTTGATCGTAATTTCCGAGAAATTGTGAGCGAAGCATCCAAAGATTTTAATTAAAATACTCTTGGAAGCACATAACTTCAATACAAGATTGAATAGTATATTGATATTGAAATAAACCCGAATATGTTCGGCTGATACTCGTCTGGAATAATCGTCAGCAACTATAGTAGAGATATTCTGTACTAGTTGACGTGTGTCAGCCGAAAATATTCGGGTTTATTTCAATATCAATATACTATTCGAAGACTTTAATAGGATTCATCTAGGATTATTCGACAGAAACTTAAACCAACGTTTTTAGATCAACTTTAGTCGCAGCATGCAAAACATCATATCGCGCGAAATTTTGACGACGCAAAAAATGCAATGATCGTAAATCTGCTACCATAAATACGGTAGGTATCAAAAAAGCAGTTTCTACTCACACTAGGTCCTTGTTCGCCCGGACTTCCTCTTCCGCCCTTTATTCCAGTATGGCCCTGAAACAATCGGGTATTGTCAACGATACACCGGATCAATCTATGTGAGCACTCAACGTTATATTAGGATACGGGCAAGGTTACACACATGGTATGAGAAAGACAAAATATAAAAGATAACTCACATTTTCTCCAATTGCGCCGACGTTGCCGCGGTCTCCGGGGCTTCCTATCGATCCCTGTCAACGCAACAGTCGATGCTCGTATCACGACATTGCGAATACGTCATACTAAACGAATCTACGTATGATATATTTATATATAAGAGTATGCGAGAGGAAAAACACTGAATTTCTCTCGTGTCATTCTCCAAAAAAAGCGGATTTCTCAAATTTTCCGCGGTATCATTTTAACGCCTTTATGTTATGGAGCTTGTCGCTGTTAAAGCATCAATACCAACGAAAATTTTTACAATGTCGTTGAAAGATTGGTATCGTCACTTCGCAGAAACCAAATTATTTCCACCGTTTTCGTGATTAGTAATCAATCATACGCCGACGGGTATTGATCAAGTGGTGCATCGCACCTGATTCCCGCGTGACGAAATTATCGTGAAACTTGGGCAACAACGTAAGCGACTAAGCGCAAAATAATGAATTGAAATATGGGATGGAAATTATAGCTCATCGCTTCATGAGTCTGCTGAATGTGATTAGTACCGAGAATTCGTCAATCAGATACCAGGTACATTTCACCACATTAATTTGTAACGGTCTCTCCGTCCCAATATTCAGTCTGTGCGACATATAACAGTCATCCGTGTAGTAATTTATGATAGGGGCAAACGAGGATGTTGTACATTTGGTTTGTATGGAGATTAACAAAGAATATTCTCAAGTGTGTAAAACAGACTCACATTTCAGCAGATATATAAAACGCTGCTATATAACACACACCATTTGATCCCCCAAATGAGGTGCCGTGCCAAAGTTCAACATAGGCTTCGAGTGGGCCGTGTCGGGTTCGTTAGAATTGAGCGTTCACCATCGACTGTCCTTCTACGTACAGCTCAAGCTCTTTTTGTGAATTTACTCAACGATTTCTTTTCGAGCGCGTAATATAAACACCGTCGCGTGTCGTCGATAATAATTATCGGTTTTAAAATATCGATCTAACAAAGCAAACGCACTGGTAACGCCAATCCCAGCTCGGACAAAACATCTGAAAACGGCGATCAATTCTATTGCGAAGACCACTTGAACGGATATTTGAATATAGCATTAGACTTTGTGGCAGACTTGGACAACTAGATAATGGTAGATGTCTAATTATATTAATTAGAGCGAAACGCATGTAATCTGGATTTAATCTAATTTGTGATATATTTCTTTGCTCTAATTCTAATTTAATTTGTGAAACGTTTCTATGCTTCCAATTTTAATTCTAATTTAATTTCTTCTTTTCCTGAAAATGGTACAGAACTGTATAGTGCGCAACGCACCAAGCATGCTGTACGTATACAGACATTTGCTATTCTCGTGCCTATGGGAATGATCTCTGATTTGGTATGAGCTGAACTTCATTCGACGACCAAGTTTTCGCAAATTCAGTCATTCTAATTATGGTCTGATTTGGAAACACTGTATGTGTATTATAATTCTAGTTCCAGTCTACTCTAGAATAAAAAAAACTGCGTAGTTATTATACCAATTTTAATCTAATTCAGAAACGCTGGAAGTTTTCTAGATGTTCAAGTCAGCTTTGTGAACGCGTGGCACATCGCTTACCTCAAGCTAGTTACAAATTACCAAATGCGGCTGAGGCCTTTGATCATATTTCCAAACCGAGAGTTAAGTGAGGTACCGGTCATTACGTGCGAATTGCGGTTTCGCGATGGGAATCGCCAGTGGCCTACTTCGTGACACAAGACAGCTACAAAATCTACGTTGGTCATCTTATGATTGTGTCGGTAATCTGTGTATATCAATTTATACTCGCGCGTGAACAATGCTGAGCATTATTTATTAACAAATTACCAGGGTCGGTGCGAAAGTTATGATATTTAAGAGTTTCCTGTTTGAAAACATAACTTGGACGGTTTTACATGTGAAAATGTCCGTGAAATAGAATAATTTATTTGGTAATCATAAAATCATTGATCAAAATTCTTTGAATTGCAATTTCACGCTCTGCCTCGCGGTGACAGAAAAATGTAACATGAACACAAAACTACGATAAACTGAGCATTGAGCATAGTATAAATGCTACTGATGCTCGAGTATTTGGCACGCAAAATCACACCATTGCGACTGTAAATAATATAATGAATCGCATCCTTAATCGCTACGTGCTTGGTCCGAAAACTGGCTAGAATGAGACCGTGATATTTTATTCCGCTTAGTCATGGCAGGCTACATATTCCTGAGGAAGATGCAAATGATACTTGCTTCCTGTGGTTCCACATTGTTCCTGGGCTCGAAGCGGTGTTTGTGGGCCGAATACTAACATCTAATCTACTGTAATTTCATCCACAAGTTCTAATAAGATCACTAGAGCACATTTTGCTCCAGTCCATCTAAATGAGTGATATCTTTCGAATGAAACCAGCATACTCTGATTACTATTTATGAACTACTATTTCATAGAAGGAAGGCAAAAAATGATTCGTGTATTAATTATAATCATTGCGTTCACAGCGAACCTTACATAAAACCTCGTTTTCATAGGAACCGGAACTTTTTCGGTGGTTCGTACCATCCTAATACAGACCCCACCAGTTACCCGAACAATACGAAATACCGTAAACATTGTGGGTAAACGAATCCGCATTGTTCAAGTTAGATTCAAGGAATGGTGAATATGATTAAAATTGAATGCATAGACATTCTCAGGGTGAGGATGCTCGCATGCAGCGCCCATAGCCTGCTATGATATATTCTACAGCTCTGATATGCATATTCTATAAAGAGAATACACAGTACACACATTGTAAGATGAATGTAGTAGTTGCGCGAAGCCATATCGCGGCTATATTTTCTACAACTACGCTATAGAACTGTAGGCGGAAAACAGGGGAATGTATCAAATTCCCACTATAGCGAGGGCGTGAATCGAGTTCCGGTAACGTATATTAATTTCACAACAATTCCAACAGGCGAAGACGAGTCAATTACACCAATCCTCGTGGAGATATATCTCGAAAGAATATTGGGCTCCGTTTACAAGTACCATCTTTCTGGCCTTTATAGGGTGGTACACGAAGGCAATAATTTTGCATACGAATTGGTGTGTTCGTGTATTATACGCATTGCAACAGGTATGAATGGAAAACTTTGTACCAAAAGTCCCGTTTAAGTTATTTCCACCATAAGCTATGGCGAAAATTGGCGAAACACACGATTTCGGTTTATACATTGTATGGTGTGTAGTTTATTTCTTCTAGTAACGTCTATGCCGACAACGAAATTGCCATGAACTTGTAAATACGTGTTATTTTACGCTCGACCGCCTATAGCGCACAAGGTTGGGATTACAGCAGGCGCGCTTTCCTACAAAAGACGTTTTACAATCGAAAGCAGCTATCCCGTACGTGGATATAGCTCATAAATTCACTCCAATGCTTTCAAAGACCATACCTGGCTCCCTTTGAGACCGACTTCACCTTTATCACCCGGATCTCCTCGCAAGCCCTGTGATGAAATAACATTGCTTTTCCGAGACGCTAGCTCAATTGTTGAAAAATAAACAATTACAACGGGAATATTAGCGCAAAGTACACAATAAATAATTTTCGTTACGATTTCGCGAGGCACCGCGATGTTAGCAGCTTATTTCACACAAAGGCTTAAACCGCTGCGGATATCTTCGATCAGAAACGGGCCGCTGAATCGAGAGACGTGTATACTGTATAGGCGCAAGTCAAATAAAGGATTTGCTTCGAAATTAAATTCAGCTACACCCCAACGACGGAAGAAATAGTACTGATATAAATCAAGCATAAACTTATATTTTCACGGTCTGATTTTATAAGTACAAAACGGGAACGTATCGTTTGCAAGCAAACGGGCTATGTAAACATATTGGCTGCTGTCGTATTTTAGGGATCTCAGTAAATTATTCTCAGTCGTACTGGGAAACATGTAAGAGGGCTTCTCGAACTATGTATTTACACTTTCCAACATAATTTCATGCGATGGGTGGGCTTGACGCTTCTCAAAGCGCAAATCTACTCTTGGAAGTGTTCGGAAAGGCACACGCGTAAATTATGTTCAGTCGATTGCCCGGCGCTAAATTTGTTCTTCATCATGAGCATTGAGCAATTGCAGACGCTTGAAATATACATTGCTCCCAACTGTAAGGGAAGCAAAGTGAAACATGTTCGTTTAATGCTTAAACTTTAAGAATGAAATGCTGTATTTAGTGAGCTTAAGCTTTTTTCTCAAATGTTAAAATTACTGTTGCTGAAAAAATAGTCACAGTGCCAGAACAGTGAAGTTGCTGGCGTACCACCGAAATTGATCTCGTGAACCTCAGTTTGAGCACGCCTGATGTAAGGTATTCTTCGATGTGACCGCTTCAAGTTCAAATAAAATTTGTATCATGGGATGTGGGTCGGGTTGATGTTGAATGCAATTCACGCTAGCGACTAGTGTTGGGAGCAATGATTCGAGGATTCCAACTACGAAATGCACCTTATAGTAATGACTGGACTAGACAGACGAGAGATAACTTTTTCGAGTCTGGAATTATACACCTATTTCCAGAGAAAATTATAGTATCGATACGTATCGCCAAAGAGTTGAACTGAAACCCACGATTGGTCACATCACAGTCTCCAAAACACGTAGTACGAATATACGGACGTTATTCGAATTCACATTACTGAGAAGTAGTGCTCAACCCACACACATCGCAAAATGCAATCGAAATATACCAAATATTCTTTAATATGGCGTAGAACAGGAATTACGCTCTCTGTGGTCGCATGAAAGGTACGTATATGAACTTTCCACATCACCTATGCTTTTATGACTATCCAATAAGTGATACTCGAATACTTGACTTGGCTACAATACCCGTAATTGAATCAATCAGGTACTGGATTTTGCCTCGACCTGCTGGTCACCCGTATCGGACTGAACGGCAACGATTCTTTCATTATGTATTATAGGCTGCCCTACACAGTTGGTGATACCGAGGACTTAATTGCATGCTTAGCATTTCCGTCAAACTGTTCAAGACGTTTCAATATTATGAAGACAGACAGCGAAAATAACCCCTTTACTGTTTCACAATAGTCTTGGAGTGAATTCGACAATTCGTGACATTTCGAAGCGAATAGACCAGTGGTTCACCACCTTCTTGTATTCGCGGACCTCCATAGGAACCGCGGATCCCCAAATATTTTGCTCAAATTTAGCTCAATTATCGTAAAACCGTGATCCGTCTGGTACAAATAAAATTACTGTAGGCGAGTTATCAACAGCAAGAAGATGTCTTTTCTTGAAAATAACATATACTATTTATGTAGAAATTATTTTAAAGCAAATTCTAGCTGCATATCTTGAAATACGTGATCGCGTCTTGAAAATCTGTGCCTTCGATTTGATATGAACGTGTGCCGAAAATCCATTTCCACAAAGATAGGTGGTGGCGAATGTGACAATAACGCGTAACGCTTCCGACGACATCTTTTGGTGTGATCGCAACATATATGGCATCAAAATTGAAAAACAGATTTTTTTAATGAACATATAACGTTCAGCCTAGTCATTTCTATTTGGAAGATCATATTGAAGTTATCTTGGTTTAGTGATTATGTAGCCTATAGCACAGGAGAAAATTGAGTTTTGCAAACATTTCAAAGTCACCCCGCTTGACCGTACTTTTTCAATTTCCGCAAACCCCAACAAAACATCTCTAAGCAGCAATATGGTTGTATTTGTATCACTATCGGCCATTTGGCAATTTAAATGAGTTTGCACAGTAGGATTACATCTCAGACGGCCATTCTGTATGGTCGTGACATTTTTCGTTGCTTGCCGATTTGATGATTGTTTATCTGTGACATGACTTATTCCAGATCACAGCGTTGTTGATATTACACTTTGAAACAAATATCGGTATAGGTCATTAGAGGCAACAAATTATCGACGATTTTCGTGACGCCACAACTTCACAGCGAGGAGTCAGGGAACTATAATCTGGGACTAACAATGCTAATATTTATTGATTTCTTATAGCTTACAAGTGTTAAGATGCATCCTTTCTCGTTAACGTCACGTCCTAACACATGGTTGTAATGACTCGAGTCGCGATTTTTTGATGACTCGACTTGACTCGAGTCATTTTCTTAAAAATGAAAAATGACTCGACTCGACTCGAGTAAATTTGTGTCTTGACTCGACTTGTACTCGAGTCATTGCGAATGACTTGGACCAAGTCATATGACTCGAGACTGGGTCTACCATCTATATTCTTTGGGTCTACTAAGACAGGCATTTCATTGTAATTTCGAATAACAGTAAAATTATCACACATTATTATTTAGTCTATCAGTACTGGTACTTAAAAATGCTACCAGAAACTGTTAAAAATGAGGAAAATTAGTATATTATGAATGCGTAGCGTTCGACATCACCGAGCAGAGTTGTAAAAAGTGGGTTTCACGTGCCATTAACTCGGGAGTGAACAGTCAACACAATGACTTGGACTCGGACTCGAGTCAAAACACTATGACTCGGACTCGACACTCTATTCCGTGACTTGGACTCGGACTTGACTCGGTAGTGTATTGAAAATGACTCGACTTGACTCGAGTCAAAACTATAAAAGTGAGGTTGACTTGTGACTCGGAACATTGCGACTTGATTGCAACCCTGTGACCTAACATAGCAATGACTGTAAGCCAGTGGTTCCCGAACTCTTTCAGCTTGTGACACCCAAGGATAATTATAAAGCTTTCGCGGCACAGTTACGCCGAGAAAAGTTGCTTTAAAAAGATGGATTTTTTTTTTATATTAACAGAACATATACAATAGAAACGAAGTTGCATTGTTGACAAACATACCCGCATCTTGTCATTTATTCCAAGCAGTGTCGCTGGTTTACAGCTTTCCATTAAAGTCAAAAAAGAAAAGCCATGTTCATGTTCGTGTTCACATAGCCACGAGGATGCAAATGTTAACACAATTTTGATTGTTGTTTAACCGACCATGAAATGGGATTTGGAAACAAACGGTCAAAACTTATCCAATTTCGTTTGTAGAAGCAGTCTTTTAAAAAATGGAATCCGACATCAGTAGGGCTAGTCTAAACTATATCAAGACCATACTATTACTTTGAACTTATACCAGGGGTGGGCAAACTTTTGAGCTCGCGGGCCGCATTCAACATCTGAATCCATTCGCGGGCCGCACTATATAAAATTGGGATTATAAACGAAAACNCAATATTGATATTTGATTNTATAGTGAGGACATGGAGATAATATACGTAAGTGCTTATTTAAAACAAGCCAAACATTGCTTTGATTATATCGTACACGCGTCAGAAACATATAGTGGCGATTTCATAGGCTGGCNGACCTCAATAACCAATTTGTCAAAACTGTAGAGATGAAAGTCGGTNGGCCCGATTCTTGGATACCAGGATTGAAATTTAAATCTGNNAGCAGCGATCTGTTCATAGATTTACTAATTCCACTTTTGGTTCAGTTCCAGGACACACAATGCTGACAGCATCATAACCATGTTAGCATCAAACACGCTTCTACTATATGTAGATAAAATATAAATACCCAATTCTATGCATACAAACGAAGCTACCTAAGACACGCCCGAATCGTTTTTTATAAACACAACACTGAAATAATTAAAAATGGAGTGGCCAATCTGAAATCCCAATCGTGATCCAAATTATGTCAATCTCGTTGCAGCTATCCCGCTGTGATTTACCTTAGATCAGTGATTCTCAAACTTTTTAAGACACGCCCCCTCCCTTCTTATGANGGTGATAGATTTCGCGCCCCCTTATCGTCATATCACAAAACGCTACCAGGATGCTAGCAAACCTAACGGCTAGTTTGATGGCATGGAAGGNTACGACTGTGGATGAGAGATTTNTAAATGTGTAATTCAGAGTAAATACATAGCAATAAGTTTNAATTGGANGTAAATCGCGCGGAGCGCGANATTTTTTTTCAGTTGCGCTCAGCTTCGCGCCCCCCTTCAGAGGCTTTCACGCCCCCAANGGGGGGTCTGCCCACNAGTTTGAGAACCACTGTCTTAGAATAACNATGGTGAAATATACTAAGAGATAGTTAATCAAGTCCCTGCATTAATTCGATTTTTAGTACGCATTTTATCAATATTTTNAAAAAGTTTCTTTAGACTCTCGCGGGCCGCACAGAACGGTGTTGCGGGCCGCATGCGGCCCGCGGGCCGTAGTTTGCCCACCCCTGACTTATACGCTTATTTTAGTTCATAAAAAGCAGTAGTGATATACTCCCTAAGTTAGGATCCCCGCAGTAATTGATGGCGCCACAGCTCAGAGGTCAAGTGGCCAAATCAAACTCGCGGTTACCGCAATAAACAAACTATCAAACAGTTACCCTGTCGTAAAGTGCAATTCCAAAACACTTACAGGTTTCACGCCTCATCGTGGCGCGAGTGAATGCGTTTGAATTCGGTGTGCCGCATCTCTGAACGTATTTTGAGTGACCGGCGTTCTTAGATTTATCACTCGCAGAGTCGCGGATGAAAACAAACACAGTTACATCTCTTGAAGGATAACTAACAGGCTGCTAAGCGGCGAATTCAATCTCCGTGACCATGTACATTGCTCGTGTAAGATCCGGTATGATAGGATCTGAACGACGTTCGTGACTTCATATAGTCTGATTAATATCAAAGACTGTAACAGGCAGGAAAATGAAGGCGGTTTCGTTTGTATCCGTACGTTTCCACGTAACTGAACTGCATCGCTTGGTCAGCTACACGACTAGTTAGTGCGATTGAAAAAATAAGCGGGATTTTTATCTTCATTCATGGCCATATTGGCCATGCTTCATTATAAAGGCTTCTGAAGGTACAAACCTCCAATATCGTAACAAAGAATATACGCATATTGTACATATTGCCAAATTTATTCGACTATAAGTTTTCGAATGACTCCCCTTAGCAGCGGACGTAAATACCTGCCATTAACCGATAACTATATAGCACGTTCGCAGATCACAACGATATATTCAGCCGATATTCAAAATATGGCATCGATGCATAAAACTGCATCTGGACACATGTAGATGTAGGATATAAGAAATATATCAATTTAACCACTACTAGCGTTTTGATAACTCGACTTAACTTGAGGAAATTTGTGTATCGATTCGAATTGTTATTGCGCATGTCTCGACCACGACCACGACCACGACTCGGAACGCCAAGACAGTCATTTCGCTCTGACTTTGGTATTTCGTCTATCTGTATTGGTGTTTCTAAAATAGGTCCCGAAACTGTGTTAAGTGAGGAAGATTCCTATACTATGAATGTGAGGCATTCAGAATCACCCAAACAGAGCTGTAAAAAAGTGACTTGGACAGGATTGAACAAGAAGATGAACAGTGAACACAATGACAGCGACTGGGACTCGGACTTGACTCGGTGCTAAAGTGAAATGACTTGAATTGACCCGAGTCAAAACTACAGAAGTAGAATTGACTTATGACTCTGTACCTTGTGACTTGGTTACAAAATCCTGCCTAGTACCCAGTCCAGCAGTCGTAGATTATATAGTTCTCTGACGTTACTACCGTTACTATCATGATGTAACGTCACGAAAATTGCAGATATTTTTTACGTCTTATAATGGCCGATACCAATATTTCTATCAAAGTGTAATATCGATTCAATATTATCGGCAAAACCCACATTAATGGGTCAGGCATCTTGATGTAGCTTTATTTTATGAAAATAAGACAATTATACAAACGGAAGAATTAAATGCAGTGGACGAATTTCATCACGGAGAACTCTAGGAATGGACAGAAATAGTTCTCTCTAAACTTCGAGAAGTAGAGCGATAAAATCAGTACATTTCGAGTGTCACATGCACTTTGATACGATATCGGCACCAGTGATCTAGAAATAATACATTGCGTACGAATTTTCTTCAATTAGATAGCAGCGGGTGCGAACGTTTCAAAGACACAGTTCCGGTGAAATAGCCTCGTCGCGAAACGAGAATTAATATATCGGGGCAAGGGTTTGGCGGCGTGAATTAAAATCATACGAGTGAGCTCCGCGCAAACCGTAATTGTACAAAAGCTGACTATTTCACAGCCGCAACAGTGCCCGTAACGGGCGCGGATAAATAATCGTTGAATGTTTGTTATGATAAGCGAGATGAGTTTTGAACGAGCGCCTGCGTAATAAACGGTCAGCGTATCTCATAGTGTCTGTCAATATTGGGATCAAGTCACTACCTTCGAGTCACGAGCCATCTCGAGTCATTGCACATTTTGACTCGAGTCAAGTCAAGTCACTCGTTTTTTGGAGGTGACTCGAGTCAAGTCGAGCCAAGTCACGAGTCAAGTCCCAAATATAGTCAAATTGAATTTTCGAGGTATGAGTGATGATGCAAAGTGATTACATTTTGCTAACTGCGTGAACGACGGATTAATTGGCCATTTATCTTGAATAAAATAACGAATATAAAGTTAAATATACATGCAAAAAGGTATTGTAGCGCTTACGAACACGTAGAGCTAATAGAGTACGTGAGTAACTGTATAGCTACATGCTACAGTCTGTTGTTATCAGCCAATATAGAGGATCGAATGCGAAGCCGATAGAAGTTGAACAAATTGATGTGGTACAATACGCTACCCATCTACACATCCGTGAGAATATAAACGCATAAACTATATTCGTTCGATTTAAATCATACATGACTGTAGGTAAAGGTGATCACTGCGCGTGCGCAATGTAAGCCCGGAGCCGTCCCAGAAACAAAGATACGTTGCTATTAGATTAATCTACTGCTACTACGACAACGTAAGCTGTGATCGTGCGATCAATGAATGACTGATGGTGGCTCTCACAAATGACACCGGCGTATCGCGAACAACGCGAACATACATAAGATAGGCGGATTTATTCGACACTGTTTACTTAATGACTTGAAATTGACTCGTAAATTTTGCTCCGACTCACGAGTCAATCCACATTTCTGCAGTGTCGAGTCAAAGTCAAGTCAAGTCATTTTTGCAAAGTGACTCGAGTCATGTCAAGTCATTCGAAAAAGTTGACTCGAGTCATCTCAACACTGGTGTCTACGTACTGTGTCACAGATGTAACGTTGCTTCGTGAATGCATAAGTGTACCCTTCGCTTCTACCAGTTGGAAGTGAGCCAAATTTGCTGTGCGTCGTTCTATTAGATAACTTAACTGTTTCATGGGTGAGCCAGTAAAATGTGAAAAATATATCATAAATTTAAAATTTTTAAACTGTAATAGCTTCACTCCTACTCGTGTGAATTGAGCCAAATTTGGTTTGCAACGTTTTTTTATCCCATCTAATAATTTTAGCTAATAGCCGCAAAATTGAAAAAAAAGATTTTTGGACAACTCTAGTATAACATTGCACACAAGCTTAAAAAGGACAGATATAAACAAAAGGCGCTGAAAATGTGATCGATATGGATTGATAAGTAGAGCCTGTTCATAGCGATGACG
>ATSW01013816.1:0-10740 GCA_000444245.1 Botryllus schlosseri | reverse complement strand
GGTTGCCCACCCCTGATATAGACAGACACCTTAGTTAGTTTTCAGAGCCGGAACTGGAGCCGGAGCGATGAAAATAATACGGCTCCGGAGCTGGAGCTGGAGCTAATGTATGATAGAAGAAAGCTCCGTAGCTTGAGCAATGCAAATTTACGGCTGCTCCAAAGCCCTGCCACAACGCATCGGTGCTGCAGCCACGGATTATACCGTTGCGCTATCTCGTCACTTGATTACAACCCTGCCTCAAAGACTTGGGAACAAATTCGTCAATTCGAATTGCATATTGAAAGTCGCCAACACACGCTATTTTAGATATGTGTCGAGTGCCCCATAATTATTGTTTAACGTCCTACGAATGCAGGTTGGCCTCATCTGGCCTGTCGAAATGAACAAGGCTGCAACGTCCTTGAAATGCTAAATACAGACCAGGGCTCGATATAGCCGGACCACCATATAGCCCAGTGGTTCTCAAACGCGACCCTCTGGCTACGCCCCAGCAATGATGTACACTGGGCTATTCATAATCATATCGCAGAAAGTATCAATTCAATATTTCTGATCTCTTGTGGTGGTTTCGTGAAGAATCATTATAGACGGATATCGCAATTGGAACTCACAAAAGAAACCAAAATGTCCATTACCATGGATGATTGATATCACAAAATGATTCTAACTTACACGCTACACACCTCTACCTAGAGCCTGAACATATTGTATGACATTGCACATCTGGTCACCATGTTGTGAAGTATATACTTGCATGTTTAATGTGATAGCTAGTCATCGGTCCACTTTAATTCGTATCTGGTACAACCCTGTAGGCGTACACCCCATCTTAGTGGTACAGCCTCATAAAATTTTGGTAATCTAGGGTGTACGATACAACTGGGTGAAGAGCCCTGGAATTGATGATTGCCGTTAAGAATATTTCCTCAATAGATATTCTAATCAACCGTAAATAGTTTATGCGCCGCTTCTACATCCTCCGATGCCGGTTTCTATATGCGCAGGGCCTGTCTAATCGCTGATCGTTGTCATTCGAAAATTCCAATGGTTCAACGTTTATTATTATCGATCAAAATGTATAACCGATCCGAAATAGAATCATTGAGTCGCAGCGAAAACACCAAACAAAAATGGTCGAGGAACGTTTCCTACAACCGCGTCCGAAATAAGACGTGGCAAAGTATATTACTAATAATTAAATTTCGAAAATAAATCACCCGATGGAATTTCGATCATAACTGATTTGCGTAAATCAAATGAAAATCGACACCAACATATTGCTTCACCTGCGACGCTGAAAATGTGTTTTTTTCCTCATTTTTTTACTGAATACAAGACTACATAGGTTTTCCACTCATAATGGTTGAGATTAGCTAATCCCACCGTGAATGAATAGAGCAAGCTCACGCATCAATCTTTTTATACGGGACTGCATCATCTAAAAAGTTATTAGCCTAAACAGCTACCGGCAATCGCCAATCATAAATTCGACTGTTACATGAAAATGTCTATACTGGCAATCAAAACAACAGCTATGATACGATATCAGACCTCGTAAGTTGTTGCTAGGTACATGAAATGTAAAAGCTAACGAATTTTTCATTAATTTCCATGAATATTTTAAAGATTATTTCTTTACGCTTTCGTGGACAGCACAAACAGTTGCCACACGACGTAGTTTCCTTACCTCCACATCAGAGGTGTACAAATACATTTTGTCACGATTACTACTCTGATCCGCTCAAATGAACATCAATAAAAGTATAGACACTGATCGAGAGCGATTCCAATCATACACACGTCAATATTTACATTCCAGTTGTATGGAAAATCGCATTTAAGAATTTTCAATGCAAACTACTTGGCCATATTATACATGACAGTTAGTATGCATACTAATACATACCAAAGTCGAATTACGTATACAAAAGAGTAATTTGCCATTGTAAGAATACATTCCTGTAAAATATTTGGAATTTTCCCATTTGAAAGGAAGCTTCAAGAATTCGCGTTTCAGCTCAATCCATGTCTACGACGTCTCCTCTGTTTCCTTCAATCACGTTCAGTTCCAAGGCGTCGACTTGGGTTGAAGGCATTTCTGTAGATGAACCTAATGACCAATATTTCTCTTAGCACAGGATTGATGATGTTATAAGTCAACATGCTGACCTCCATTCCTCCATTGATGGACCGATACTGCCATCCTTGTGAGAAATCTTCTTTTCCAGCTCATGATGCGATCAGGCATGTCGGAGTAAAGGAATGGATTGAGAGCGCTGTTTATCGGGAGAATAAGTAGGCCAGTAGGGAGATAGGCGTCCGGCGGGATATCGATTCCTGGAATGATGTATCAAAAATTGCATTACTTTAATCGAACCTTTTGTTCTCAAACAACGGAACTGGTATCACTCGGTGAGCGCTTTTCAATGACGTGTTCTGCGTACTATTTAAAATGTATGCAAATAACACGATGAATTAGATCGGATATACAACAATTTCACGTTGGTACGATTACGTCACAGCGGATATACAACAATGAAACCAACCCTAAAAAGTTCGAGAAACAATGAATAAGACGTTATTTCGTCTCATTCAAGCGTACACAAAGCGGTCAACAAGTCGACTACTTCTATCATTAAGTTACCCTTATATAACTAAGATTTTCAAATTGCATGTTTGTCATTAGATCTCTAAATTTAGGTTGATATAGAAATTAGTGAATTTTAATATCAATGTTTTCTTGTTCATACCGCTGGGCGCTGTATCTATAATTTCCAACTTGCATCTGTTCCCTGTCTAGAACTAAACCTCGAAGAATTTCAACAAGCGTTTTGAACCTATAGTTGAAGCAAATGAAGTTCTTGGAGAGTGGCATTTCTACATTATTGCGTTCAACTCGTTATAGTTACAAAATGAATATCTCTTGTCAATAGCGAGCAGAAACGACACATGTTCGATCACCTGCGGTGCTGACATATTCACGTCTTTAACTGAAATAGTACCTCTTCATATAGTGGCTATGGAGTCCTGAACCAAGTTTGCGTGGATCGGATTCTTCCAATAGCATAAAAACTCCAACAATTTTGAAATCACCGTTTGAACTATGTATGTTATTCATATTACATAATTTTCATACTTCAACGTTATCCAATAAAAAAATTGTCCTGTACACACTATATTTATAGATTCAGTTTATTACTAGTTGACTGTCAGGCAATAAATTTGAATTAGGTTACTAGACCAGTCGTTCTTAAACATGTCTCCAGCGCCTCCAGGGGACGATTTGGATTTTGAAGGGGCGGATACGCTCAGTGGGCGAAATGGCGGCGTTGGGCTCAGGTGACGGTATGGGGGCGTTGAAGAAAATGAACTCGCAGTAGATGATGTAGCAAGGGCATATCATGATATAGTACAACAATAGTTCTGTATATCCCTGAGTTGTCATTGCAAACTAACGTTCGACTAAATCTGTCTAATCAAAGCGTTTTTAGTTGCGGTCATCGCGAAATTTCCACCGACGATATTTTCATGAATGCAGTGGTTTATTTTAATTAATGTGAAATTAATTTGGCGTAGGCAACTTTTGGAATGCTAATTACCCGTTAAAGCATTCCCGTCACGCTATGATGAAAATCGTATTAAACCGATACTTACACTGAGAGCTCGGGTTATTTTTCACAAAATGTTTTGAACTAGATGTTGCGATAACGACACTGCGTGTCGATATCGAAAAGGACTGCGCAGTGCAACTTTTGATAATGATGCCCTTTGTACATTGAAGATGTTGGGGCCAAAATGATTAACAAATTATACTTGTATTTGAGAGCTGCAAAATTAAATCATCAGTATATTTCTGCATCGTATCATGATGATCAGGATGACACTGCTTAGTGTAGTTACCCCCATTCATGTTAAAGTTAAGTACTTGGTGCAGTACTAAATTTAATGTGAGCAAATCTCTACCACATTCACAGTTGATTTAGTACTCAAACAAAGCAATAAAACAAAACCCAATACAATTAACTTCTCCGTATTGCCAATCGCAGAGCAGAATTCGGGATCTGTACATCGATCACGAACCAAATGCTATTAGCCCGTAGGCATTACCCGACGGTTATTATAACAATCTGGATTTGATCCCGAAAAAAAACATACAATTATACCGTTAATTAGTCGAGTGATCTAATAGTGACGCCCCAACCCGAAACCGGACTTTGTCCTCTTACCAATTGTTTTTTACTACAGTCCTTAAAATAGGGGGGCGTCAGACCCAGGTATTTTTAGAAATGAGACGATTGAGAAAAAAAACAAGGTTAAGAATCACGATGGCAATCCCGACAGCACCATCCCTTTTCATCTGCACGCTATTCCGAATTGCTGGGCGCTGCGGGTGCTACGCAAATCGTTTGTCTGCCCAAGAATTGAACCCAGTATATACCGACCAAGACGTGGATACAACCCTTATGCTGTAACGTCGACGTGGTTGACTTTTCAGCTTAAACTCGAGATCATCGGCAATATCGATCGTACCCGTTAAGAATCTTGTATTACATAAATTTTATTCATTGAAACACTGCCACCGGATGTAATAAGATTTTCTGTTACATAAATATTTACATTTACTTTTTTTACGATAATATTATGGTTACATATTGAGATTGGAGAATAACACCATGTAACAAAAATTTAGTTGAGCCGATTTTTTATATTTCCTACACCATATCCCTTAGTAAAACATGTTTCTGGCATTTGTTTGCCTCATGTGTCGTTTAAAAATGTCATTTTAAACTTTTTAAATTTCCCGCATCATGTTCTTCAAGCTCCTTTATTGAATTTCCTACTACCTGTGGCGCCATATTGATCTATCATTCAATTCGTAACAGTTTGTTGTTTGTGACAATCATCTTCACAGTCTCAGTTAGTCAGTATTGGCTACAGCAAGCAATCTCAAATTCCTTTCCGTTTTGTTCTGTTAATTCACTGGTTGTGGATCAAGTAGTGCAGCTCGTCATTAATGTCAACATCACAAATGTAATCTACGTGCTGGCTGTTTTTGATATATCCGTGGTCTGAATATCAGTTTGAAACAGTACAGAATATAGATATTAGGAAGGTTTTTGTACTTATTAACTGTACTTTGTCATGAAGATTGGAGACAGAGTTAAAAACTGGGCATTTCATGTAATCTGCGAAACATACCGCTGAAATATGGATGGATGGCTTAGGGAAGTTCGGCATTCGATGTCATTTGCTATAAGAATATGAAGAGAAATTCGAAACCTTATAGATGACGGCTATTTCTGTATGGGTGACATCCCAAGTTTCAGACTAAATAGAAAATGACTTGACATTACATATCTTTCTCTTCAGCACCTCTTCCGTATTGCAGTAAGTTTTCACTGCCCAAACTGTCAGGCAAAAAAGCTCCATAAGATTCGATATTGCTTAAATATACAGAAAATGACTCCGATGACGACTTCAACTACTCCGATTTAGATAGTAAATCCCAATCTACATATTCCGAACCAACACGAACTTGATGATTTAGTTGGGAATTCTCACTCCTAGGCTGAAACTAGGGAACGATGTCCTTCGTCGAGAAATGCCATGAATGATATTCACGGTATTTTTCTGTGGCAGGTTCACCTTGCTTATGCGGGAATGTTGGCAATCTATTATAAAGGACTTGATAATACAATGACTGCGAGAGAAGCAGGAGCAGAAGCATATTTGGTCACACTAACCCTTTCTTTAGCGTTTTCGTACCTCCAATAAAGAATTATTATGATTATTACGGAGCAAATATAAGTAAAATAAATTATAGAAATTGACATTTCTGCCAAATTTTGACACTTCAGGAAAAATTTTGGTATTTTGGTAATTAGTTTGGAATACTAAAACGTAATACATAAAAATTTTAAGGTAACTAAAACTCTTGCAAAATTTTGTTACATGGTGTCGTGGGAGCTAAATTAGTGATCGAGAAGGATTCCGGCATGCAGTTAAGGCTCAACAAAAGTAAAGGATTACGATCAGAAATTAAAAATTTGCTACGTTTTGATACCTGCTAATTGCAGAAAGCCCATGATGCAGACTGGAATCCAGCAAAAGAAATCAGACGCGAGAATCCTGGTAAGTTTACGTTGCATTGCAGCATTTTTGTCCTCAAGGTTGTTGCGAGCTGTCGATGATTGTAGGATCTTTCTGTTGGTGGCTTTTCTGTGGAACGCATGCAATACGAGAAATATCTCAAAATATAGAATTATCATTGGGCAGCAATTTTGAACGAACAATTTGTTGACTTTGATTTTGCACTTGATTCTGGCAAATTTTGGCGTGTCGAATAATGCCGCTGCTGGTTTCTTTTATAACGTCAATTTTTGCTCAACGACATATACCAAAAATATGCAAATTTTCACGAATTTCTCCATATTACTGTTGCATACCATATAGAAATCCACACTTTGTCATATAATAACTTATGTAGCCTCAGCCAAGGAACCAATTGAAATATGTATTGGTATCGATCTAGGCCAGTGGTTTTAAAACTTTTTTGGACAAGCCCCCTATATAATTGTGAAAGAATTCGCGACCCCCTTATCTTCATATCACAAAATGCAACCAGAATGCTAGCAATCCCAGCTTATAGTTTGATGACATGGAAGGTTATGACTGTTGATGAGATAATATGAAATTCAGACTATACACAGAACAATCACTATGAATCTGGGGTAAATCACTCAGAACGCAAAAACACTTCAGTTGACCGCAACTTCGCACCCCTCAGATGATTTCATGCCCTTTCATGCCCGTCTTAGATGTAGTAACAATTGAACACTCAGTTAGTATTCGTGAATGATACAGAAACATTGAATTGTTGCAATATCACAAGCACAATTGGATCATATGCAACGTCTTTCAATGGACCATTACAGACTCAGTATATCACGACACTATACCGATGTGTGAAATATAGTGTAGAAACTGTTATTGCCACCAAGGAACACCGTCGACTTCAATGTGAAATGAAAATTGATGAATTCTTGTAGATGCATTTCACATTTCAGGTATTTTTATTTTAATGGAGGTGTTTAATGCCTACAATAGAACTTCTCATGATTCCCAATTTAGGAGTGTATTAGAGTTGCACAGCCACCTCTCTAAAGCACACGTTACTATGTATAATTCTATGACAGGGGTTCTCAAAGGGCCATGGTGCACTGGTGGGCTACAGGAGCATTTGAGATCGGCCTCAATGCTATTTAGAAAATTTTATAATTTATGTAAGTTTAGTTACATTCGTTATGTTAATCGCTAAAAATATATTCATATCAATAAATGGCTACGTAAAGATTTTCTTCCGACTCTGATGAGACGTAGTAGCACGTATGGAGTCAGCATGTACAGTCGAAAACGGGAGGGAGAAACAGCGGCTTTTTCCACAAGCTATGACAACCTATACGGCTAACAACAACTAAAATAATTTCGCGTGCATAATAACTGGAAGGTAATGATGAAGTAACCAAGTATTCCGGCAGGGTCATATGTAGTATGCCACTGGGATGGGTGTGAAATCATCTCGAAATGAAGTATAATTGATCTATAGAATTGCTGTACGTAGGCAAGTCGTATTATTGCAAGATAAAAATAGCCATTATTGCAAATTATTAGCAACTTCTCGTGGAGGTATAATGCACCACCGCAACGAATAGCAATAGAATGAGCGGAGCGCATTAATCTTTGGAGTCGGTTTAAAATGTCCGCCCTGGAAATCATTGTACATAATGCAAGAGTCCCATGACTTGATTATATAATTGGATTGAATATTCTGACATCGCAACTACATTTGGTTCGGTACAAGACATAGAATGTGCATTGTACAATGTACAGAATGTATATTTAAAAAATCTTTCTCTACTTCTTTGTAGTACCCCATTCACCAATGAATTGTTTGAAGCGGACCCAGAATATGCCCCGCAATAGTGGAACTATACAAATAACACCGTGGATGCATATATTTGATCATTGTGTTTCGCGACACGAATGCAGCAGCGAACGATCATAATATACACATGGGTTTTAGCGTATGATCTACCGGGCCATAACTGCTTCACCCAAACCTCCAATTACGGGAGCTCGAAGGGGCCTAAGATTATTTGCGTTCGTCGTGTGTTGGAAGATATTTATTCGACTTTGAAATTACCGTCGCGCTTGGCGCGATTTCGTGATTCGAAATGTCTACATCAAGGAGGTCAACACATACGGCCGGCGGGCCTCATCCGGCACGACAAATCATGTCATCCGGCCCGCGAAGCAATTATGAACGGATTGGGAAAATTATTGCATTCTTCAGATCATTTATAACAAGTATTGTTCACAGAAGTGAAAGCACCAATGTAAAACGGTCGCACTACTGTAAGTGTTTTGACTCAGAAGTTCCCGGCCTCGACATAAACTCAAATCGCGATTAAATACTAATGAATAAAATTCCAACGTCCCGTTTACATTGTTAATTTGTATTCCTCACAATATATGCCCAGGACCAACACCAGAATACGACTTAAACAAAGGTAGCATAGAAATATACAAACATATTTCGTAGATAGCGCCACTATTATAATGGTTTATAACTTTATTCAACCGGCCAATCATCGTAATTTTGCCAATTCCATTGTTTGCGAATAGTGGTGTTATTACAACAGGGCCCATTACTCTGGTCCTATGATCCGTAATTTGATGTAATATACTATCACTATACATGTTTGACAATAAAGTATTCAAGTGAACGGGCATATAGATTTTGAGGAAACATTTCAGAAAAAATTGCCTGGTGCGGCCCGCAAATAATCTGAAGGTTTGAATCCGGCCCGCGATGCAAGTTGAATTTGACACCCCTGCTGGTCTACATTCAAATATCATCAGTAAATTAGGGGGGAAATGCGCATATCTTAGAGATATAGGAATAACGGCGCCGAGTTTGACACCCTGCTGGTCTACATTCAAATATCATCAGTAAATTAGGGAGGAAATGCGCATATCTTAGAGATATAGGAATGACGGCGCCGACGATTACCACGCATTGAATAAGATTATAACTCCAAGGTGGGCCACAGCACATTTTCAAGCCGGAAAGTGAACCACGTCCAAGAAAAGGCTGAGAACCCGTGTTCTATGGTGTATATCACTCTCCATCACTGTATAATATATTGCTGCACCTTTTTATTTTGTATATGTGGGAGCTGAGTTTTATATTATATATCTGTGGCAACGAGTCTTTTTCAAACTTTGGGGTACATGGCAAACTGTATGTAGGTAGAAACCAAATACCTGTACAGTACGATGTAGCAGACGAACATGAAGACGAATGCCAGGAAATTGAGCATTAGAAGGATGAATGAGTAGGCCCATGATCCGTCCTTGTTTCGATCCGGGAAAAACGTCGGGAGGCAGACCGTGTGACTTGAATAATATCCGAACTCGTTGGTAGCTTTTATGGGACTGTATTTGTTAATTTGAGAAATGAGTCTTCTCAATTTACCCCATTCCGTGCTGTCAGAGAGTTTGAGCTAATTATTAGTACATATTGAATATAAGCAGGAAGTGGATTGACTACCTGTCGTCATGTTCTTGACTCATGTTTTTGTTCAGCAAGCCCAACCAGTTTATTAAATGTTGCTTGTCGTTCTGATTCACTTTTCTTTTGAAGATAGCAGTGTCATTGAACCTAGAAACAGCGATCGCCATTGATTACCTTGTTTTGAATGGCCCCTTATGCGTTCAACTTTACCATCACATAGAAATCATTATCGGTGGGTAAAATAATTCAATTAAGAGACATCGCATATTTTCCGGATAATAGATATAACTGATCATACATAGCAATTTTAAAACATCTCTATGACAAATGGTGTAAGCAGAAGCAAGAAAAATACGATGTGCACAGGTCATCACATAATTGTAAAATAAATCAACTTACAACACGTCTTTCAGAAAGTAATCCTCCAGTGAAGGCATCAACGGTATTATTGCTATTATCATTGATATAAACCAAGTAGCCACAACGGCCATTATTGCACGTTTGATTTTCGGTATAGAAAATGGTCTGGAAACATTCAAGCCATACATGAATAACAGAAGCAGTGAAACGTGAACATAAATGAATTCGATCCTCAATTTTCTGCCATATGTAAACGTTGATCGCATTAAAAGTCCCGACGTTAATCACAAGTAGCAATATTTGCGTCCATATTGCGTTAATACACGGGTCGACATGTTATTCGTTTTTTTGGCTAAATGATGACTATTAAGTCAATTTTCGTAATCTGATTACGAATATGAAGTCGCTTTTTTCCTATCACGTCAAGATTTTTTATAAACTTTGATTTAAAATCTTGCATTTCAGTGCTAATAACAACCTGTTCTGTGACGTATTCTTTGCTGCAGGGTCATAGCTATAACCATTGTGACGTCAGCAGAGGTGATCAAAGTACTTACAATAGGTAATCAAGTAGAAATAAAACTACCGGCGTCAATTTCAACTCAAGTGGAAGCAAAAGTAACTTTTCATTAGTATGTAAAAAAGTAAGTATTCTAGGCCTAGTTTGTGATATCGGTAACAATTTATTAATCTTGTCGTCCTTTCAAAACATCCCAAGGCAACGATACAATGAAAAGATAGGAAGCCGTCGAAACGACTTGCAGTAGTCTTTGAAATCAAACAGTCACCTGGGCCTAGGC
>ATSW01013815.1:0-13554 GCA_000444245.1 Botryllus schlosseri | reverse complement strand
TATATCTTATAATTAATATATATCAAGTACAACAACAATTCTATTCAAATCGTTATAAATGTGATGATTCTTTTCGTGCCAGGCCTGAATTTATACAAGAGTAAATCACATTTGACGATATGTGTTTACTGTCAGTCTGTTGGATCCGCTCACTTTGAATAGGACAATTCATTCCCGCCAAATAAGGCCTACTTGGAAAGACATAGAACAGTGGTTCTCAACCGCCGGTCCGCGACGATATTCCTGCCGGTCCGCCAGGTATATTAGAATTTTATACTTTAATTTTAAGATGCAATGTTGAGGGTTTGTTCATTGATAAAATAAATAAAACATCAAATTTTAAACTGATTCATAACTTCGTGAGCTAACATTAGGGCTGGAAACATGTTCGATTTGACTTAAAGTTCAAAATGCGTCATTTGACGACAAGCGAGCGAAAAGTACAGAACAGATACGAGCCGACTCATCGCTAAACAGCGAAGTTAAATCATTTGTTTTCGATTCATTCATTTTGTGCAGGACCGTATCTGGGGCACCCCAAACCGCACAATTGGAGTGGGGCCGAGCTTGAATAGGGCTCAAAATTATTTCGCAAATGAACATAAATCACAGCGTATTTATTCGAAACTTTTTCTAACATTTTTCAATTTCATTTTGCGCTTTGCACGATTTATTATCCCGAAATGTCTTGCTTATTAGGTGCCTTTCTCAGAGAAACACTGAATGATTTATAGGTATTTCTGCGTCAGCCATTACCACGCCACGACGTACCAACACATAATGAAGCTTGGGTTAACATGGGACTCCGAAAGGTGGGCCAAAAATTCGGCCGCGAGAAAACCGCTTCCGTTGTGAATGATCGAAAATTTTCGCTATTGGCGCGATTAAGCAGGGTTGTAATGACTCGAGTCCGACTCGAGTCACGATTTTCTGATGACTCGACTCGACTCGAGTCANTCTGTGTATTGACTCGACTTGGACTCGAGTCATTGCGCATGACTCGAACCAAGTCATTGACTCGNNACTCAGACGGCCAAGACCGACATTTCANTGTAATTCCGAAGCCAACACACNNATTGGGATTTCGTCTGTTGGTACTGNTACTTGAAAATNCGACCAGAAACTGCTAAAANTNANGNANATTGTTATATTANAAATGCGAACCATTCGATATCACCAAACAGAGTTATAAAAANATGGGTTTACCAAGACTTTANCTGGAAACTNAGCANTCAACACAATGACTTGGACTCGGACTCGAGTCANAATTCCATGANTCGGACTCGACCNTCTGCTCGCTGACTTGGACTCGGACTTGACTCGGTNGTGAATTGAAATGACTCGACTTGACTCGAGTCAAAACTATAAAAGTGAGATTGACTTGTGACTCGGAGCCTTGTGACTTGGTTACAACCCTGCGATTAAACTACGTAAACTCTCTGCTTACGCTGAGTAGAATAGATGTGCGCACAAGTACAGGTGAAAACATCCACCCAACTGTCTGGTCTGGGGGTGAAGCCCCCGGAAGTTTGACTTATCGCCCTGTGGGGGCCCTAAGGCCACCGTTTTGGGGTGGGCTGAGGGAGTGCTTTTTCGGCCCGGATTTGCGGATGGCCGGTATAGCTGCTGTAATGTGTTTTCTTGCGGCAGACATTGTATTCGTAGGTAATTGCCAGAGTAGCCTGTGTCTGGTGGCAGTGGGCAATGAGCAATGCAGCACGACAAGGTGCTTGTTTCGACTCCGATACGCTTCTTCTCTCGATATTGTCAAAGAGAAGAATATTATTAGAGTTGGCGTGATCCGTTAAACCCACGACCTGCGTCGCGAAAGACTGTAAAGGACTCTCGGCGGTAGCACGTTTATCTGGACATGGCAATTTTACCTCGACTCGGCAGACTCACTACCATTAAATCACATGGATGCCATCATGAATATAATTAATTACGATCAAAACGCTCTAAATGTCACTCTCTAGCGCCATATAATTGCAAAAAACGGTTGCATACTTTACATTTTGGCTTCATTTTAAATTTGAAAGTTCACCGGTCCGCCAGACATTTTTTGAAATTTTACCGGTCCGCGAGGTGAAAAAGGTTGAGAACCACTGACATAGAATACCCCTATAAATGCTGCGGCCCGCGGCGTCGTCAAAACTGGAAAACTGGCCCCCGAGCACATTTGAGTTTGAGACCTCTGGTCAAGAGGAAATTGTGCTTTGCGGCATTAATTTTAAAGCTATCAAGAAATCTCTGGGATACTCTTCCAGAAATAAACTATAAAGCATTGGTTCTTAACTCTTTTTTCACCAGCGCCCCCTTTCAAAAATTGCCTGGGTCTGGCGCCCCCTATTTCAAGGACTGCAGTAAAAAACAATGGCTAAGTGGCCGAAGTCCGGTTTCGGGTTAGGACTTCACTATTAGAGCACTAGACTAATTAACGGTCTAATTGTATGTGCTATCATCGGGCATCAAATCCAGGTTGTTGTTATAACAACCATTGGGTAAGGCCTACGGACTCATGGCATGTGGTTCGAGATCGATGTACACATGACATCCGGAATTCTCCTCTGCGATTGGCAATACGGGGAAGTAAATTGTATTGGGTTTTGTTTCATTGCTTTTTGTGACTGCTAAATCAACTGAGAACGTGGTAGAGATTTGCTCACATTAAATTCAGTACTGCACCAAGCTTTCAACTTCAACATGAATTAGGGTAAGAACACTAAGCAGTATCATCCTTTATGATAAGATGAAGAAATATTGTGACGATTCAATTTTGTAGCTCTCAAATACAAGTATATTTAGTTATTACTTTTTGCCAGAAATCTTCAAAACATATTTTATTTACAAAGGGCATCACTCTGAAAAATATTGTACAGTAGCCTACAGTAGTAGGCTTACAATATTTTGGAAATCTGAATAGAGAACGCTTTTTCAGAATTTTCACACTTACAATTCTGGAGAAAATCCGGAAAAATGGTATTTTCTTCCAACTTTGTGGTTGGTTGACTGAAAAAAAATTCATTTCTTCCGATTCGGCTCTAGAAATTGACACATTTGTTGAATTCTCCGTTGGTCAACGTCAAAAAGGTCAACGTTCACGTTCCGGTCCATCTCCCGAAATAGCCGCCGGAGCGTTACTTCGGTGCCGATTTCATGTATTTAAGTCTAATTTTACCCTATATTCAACCAAAATTATCAGAAAAAAGGACATTTGGGCGTCCTCCAAGGACACTTTCAAAAAAGTCAACAAAGAGGACAAATCCTCTTAAAAGAGGACAAATCCTTTTGAAAGAGGACGTATGGTAACCCTAGCCTTCAGTGCCTTTTCAATTTCGACACGCAGTGCGCTGCAGGACACAATACCTTGTTCAAAACAGTTTGTGGAAAATAAACCGAGCTATCAGTATAAGTATCAGTTTAATAATACTTGCATCATTTCAATACGCCACAAAACTGACGTACAATGAAAAGACAGGAAGGTGGCAAAACGACTTTGAGTAGCTAGCGTGGCGGGAGTGTTATAACGGGGAGACAAGGTTAAGAACCACTGTTATAAAGCGTTCGGCAGCACTCGTCGCTATGTTATCTGGAGTGCTTGCGTATGTTAAAAGTTTGAACACATCATTACGCAGTGCCGGCGCTCATTTATCTGTGATAGCAATGTTGCGTAGTCTCTATAATACCAATCTACTGATAGAGATCAAGCAGATTCGCTTAAGCCCCAGCGGAGAATCGTAATTCGCAACCAGGCATTGGCCTCAATAACCAGAATGATCCCGAACTGCATCATTTCTTTGATAGACGACCCGAGTTTTAGTGAGATTTTTCACATGCAGTGTATGTACGGTTTGTCGATATTTTCTCTCTCATTAGGTTCGAGACGCAACTTCAATACATGTATCGCTGCTCTGCGGCGGGTCGAGGTTAATAAGCCTGGCTTGTTCGTTGCGACAGCAAACTATTTTGTTGTAGCGTATTGCACTGGTGTGGTGTTTTGAGATTATTGAGATAACATTAGGGCTAACGTACTTTGAGATCCGAAATTGAGGACACTTTTCAAAAATTCTGAAAGCTCTAGTACCGGAAAAGAAAACTGGTGATTTGGATACCAATAGTAGGCTACTGTGTTGACAGAAAAAATGTCATCACTTTGGCTCGACTCCCGCATTGCCCACTTTTTACGATACTTATGAGGTGTTAACTAAAAAAAGGTCATTTTCAGATTTTACTCCCGCGGAGTCCGTCGTCCATCTTTTAGTCCGAAATTTAACGTCTTTCGTGATCTTGTGGACATTTTAGGCTAAAAAGGAGGACAAATTGTCAAAAAGGAGGATATTTGGACGAAGGGAGGACATTTATTCAAAAAGCAGGACGTATGGTAACCCTAAGTAAATTGGAGGAATAATTTATTGAAATTATAGTGTTACTATTGCGCCGTACACGCACAATCGCACATTCATACAGGAATTACAAGAAATACCTACGCCTACATCAGCGTTGCTCATTACGTTAATTGCGGTCCACCGGCCGATCGTTGGCCGCCAAGAAATTTCAGGTTGATCGTAATTCGTAAAAGCCTCACAGCTATTTTAATGCAGATGACCTTCACCATTCTACAAAAGAATTTTCTAGTTGCGAACAGAACCGCCCGTCGACGCCTTTAGGCGTTGTCGTAATCATAATCACAAGAACTGCGTGATGCACGCTGTGAAAGTAGGTGATGGCCAGCATGGGTGAAATGCGCGTTTTGTGGTTCTTTTGAGGGTCTAGTGACGATTTCATGTAGCATGGATGTAGCATTCACTTCGCACTAGGTTATCCTACCTGACACAGCGCTAGTGGTAAGTTCTGTAGTCGTAGTGAGGGGGAAATGTCGTGCGTTGACAACCTGATTTGTGATGCTGGGATTCAGATATTCAAAAGTCTCGAAGGAAAAGTGTTTCACACGACCTACTCCTCAATAGCGTTTTATTCGAGTATTACTTCCGACTGCGACAGTTGGTAACACACGAATAGCTGCCATTACCAGCAATTTCATTTTCTAATGCAATTTGATGGATAGGCTACAATAAAACGGTACGGTTGCTATAGCGAAGGCGTGAAGTGCGTTGCGCTCTTTTTGAGGATCATTACATCATGGAAGGTGCAGCAGCGGTATATATATTGCTGAAGACTTGCTATATAGTATTGCTATCATTCAAATACGGAGGAAATGCGTCATGGCTAATTGACACACGTATTCTGTAGTAGTTATTCTCTCAATTACCCCCAACTCTTGATTGTGTAGTGACTCTTACACTTTAAAATTGATCATGTTGTAGCCTCTTACAGGCTATCTGTGCTTAAGCAAATCAAGGCTTGACCATTGAACAGCTCAGTGACTGTATGCTGCTGAGTTAGCAGAACTGTGACAATCGAATCCGGGCCTTACTCTGCTGAGAATTGCGAGCAACTGCTGCGAAGAACGATTGATAGTTACGTAGTTGTGATTCCACAGGGGAGTGTATTATATAGTTATCTGCGGTCTGCGGGTTGTATTGGAGTAGCGAGGCTTCCTGCAGAAGATGATTTTGGCAGTATTCAGTGCGATTCTGTTCATTATATTAAAACATATTATCGTAGTATATCAGCAATAGTATAGTGCTATAGTACAAGTTTAGCAACTCTATCAGATTGCCATTTCGCGGACGGCAACTAGCTGTGAAATACAACTAGCCAGAGTGCATCACAATATCACTATTTTCGTGGTTAGCTCATCTCTGAATTCTTACCGAGCTCAACATTCCTATGGCATGCCTGTTTTATAGGATGATATGATCACGAGTAGTGACTGCGATCTAGTTGATACTATGATAACGACGAGGCATGATTATTACCTGCCATTCTAGCAACCATATTCCGTACTAGTTCAGAGATTTGGATGCCGTCATGCTTGATGCTTGCTGCAGTGATGCCATAACATTCGTTCACAGAGGGATGGGTGCAGAATTGCAGATGGAATATCAGGCCAAACTGACAACCTATATAGTCACAAATTACGATTCTCATTGCTCAAACTTGTGAATAGAGATCGATAGAGAAATAATAATAAACACGTAGCAAGCTACGGACAATTGAGCATTGTATGGCTCCATAAAGCAGGGGTCGGGAACCTTTTTAGACCGAAGAGCCATATTGACCCAATATTTCCAATTGTATCTCCCGACCCAAAGAACCATGATACATTTCAATCAACTGCTACGTCACAATTGAAAATTCGTGACGTATTGGTAGCACCGGGGCCTACGGTAGCACTAATATATGGGATTCGTAGAGTGCGCCATATTTTGTGCCCACATGCGTAAGTCGAGCAAAGCATGGTCACTAGGGTTGTCCAAAATTTGGAAAATCTCAAAAAAGATGCGTATCCATGTCTCATTCTGTAGATTATTGATAAAAAACGTCAATGAACCTGCAATAAGCTTACAGGAAAGTCGTTAACATTTGTCTAAATGCGTTTGAAAGTAGCTGCCATAGAGTGGGCGTGTTAGCGACCATAGAACGACGAGAAGACTAGTAATCACGTAATCACGTCTCTTGATTGGTTAATCAGCTATGCTTCAATGATCACGACCACGGCGGCTTGCTGATTATTGCTTCTACTAGTTCAAGAAGTACGCTCACGGCAATGATGATTCTGTAAGCGCATTGTATGTTGGTGATTAAATCGTAAAATGAGGCACTTGGTCATTGAATTTTTAGTGTTAAAACTAGATAACGATAGGTTCAGAACAACAATACCCTCTTGCAGGCATGACAGAGGTGAAACAGCGAATGCTTGTGAACTTATAGATCCCAGAAATACCTATAGATCACGCCAAGTGGTCCTGCTTTTCAGGGTGCAGTGCAGGTAAAGTACATTAGTTATCACCAAACTGGTGCAGCACACCATGTGAGATGGATTCTGGACAATCCTGCATGATCAGAAGATATGTGGGCCGACCATGTAGCTTGCATTGGGACTCTAAAGAAATGCAACTACCGCACCGCTTCAATACATTCTTTTTTATTTCCATGTCTGGTTTGATTCAAGCATTAGTCGTGATGCAGCCGGTAATGATCTAAGATTCATTATGGACATGCTAAACAATGCATGCGAACAGTCTTTTTGCTAGTCCTACCAGCATAGTCTATGCTTGCCGTTAGACCTTCTTCCGGGGCATCATTGAGGACTTAGACAGCACTCGCAGGTATGATTCATTATGCTGCAAGAATGTGACAAGTGCCAAGCATAAATCGCTGATTCATCCAGCCCGTACAGCATTTAAGACTTCAATTATATAGGCTACCACGACAAGATATAAGTTCAGACAGGGTAGTGTCAATGTCAAGTTTTATATTTGTATTTAATCATGGAACATCCCCTCTGAAACTAGAAGTTCGTTCGCCACTTGCATAAACGCCTTTGCAATATTTCTTCTCGTGTTTTTGTGCTTTCCCTCGATGAAAACAAGGCACACAGGCTACAACGGTTGCCTTCACAACAAGCCATCAAGTCATGCATTTGAAGTTTTTGTGAAGCAGCTGTTCTTTGTTCATCATTTATTTCGTCACTCAACATGTTCTGAATTAATCCTAAATCATTTTCTGCGGACCAACCTACAATGCGCTTACAGAATCACCGCCGTTAGTTGACTCCATGACCAGCTGATCAGCAAGCCGTCACCGTCGTCATCATTGAAGCATAGCAGATTAGCCAATCAAGCGCCGTGATTTCGTGATTACTAGTCTGCTTGTCGCACTATCGTCGCTGACACGCCCACTCTACGGCAGCTACTTTCAAACGCATTTAGACAAATGTTAACGACTTTCCTGTGAGCTTATTGCAGGCTCATTGACGTTTTTTAACTATAATCTATAAAATGAGACATGGATACGCATAAATTTTGAGATTTTCCAAATTATGGACAACCCTAATGGTCACTACAGCAGTACATACCCACTGCAGTGTGTGATACGTCAGTGACGTGGGTTTAGGAGAGGCAAGGGGGCGATGACTCACATGACGTCAGGGATGAGCGAGGTAAAATTGTGAAATCTTCGATGATTATTGGTATTTTTATCGATGTTTATGAATGATTAGATTTCAAACATTTCTATTCCCAAAATCAAGGAATAGAGCGCCAAAGAAGAGTAAGGGCACAGATGAGGCACAGACGGGCCAACCCTAACCCGTGATAGCGCAACTCATTGTAAATACCTCATAATTTATCGTCACTGATGCTATTCAAATGCAATTGTCGCGCTGATTCCGAAAATCGAAATATTGATCGTCCTTTAAAGTATTCTGTGTCACATAACGCTACACACCTATATTTTACTGCGGTTCTAGAAAGCTACTTACGCTAGCTATGGCTATGGCTATGGATAGCTATGGCGTTGTTTTTAATTAGAATTTGTAATTGTAATTAATGTCTCTTCCAAGGAAGTTTATTCATCGGCGTAGATCAGGAAGACAATGTATGTTTGAAAACTGCGTTGTCCTACAAGCGTCGACATGTCTAGGTATCAATCAAGGTACCGCGCAATCCAAGATTTCGAGGCGCGCGATGGCGATTACATCGATTTCGCCAGCGGTGTTAGTCGCCAGCGGTGTTAGTCGCCGGCACGACAGCAACTTAAATTTGAGTGGGGTACGAACCCTAAGCCCTGGTTACCCCACTGTCTTGACCTCTCAAAGGCATGTTCATAGTGCCACGAGAATAATTCTTTGGGCTGTCACTGTCAAGTTGCTGCAATATTGATAAATTACGCACAAAATTAAAAAAAATGGCAAAGAGCCATATATTATACCCGACATAAGGCGACAAAAAAGCCCAGAAAAAAGACCCGAAGAAAGAAAGCACCCACAAAGAATGGAAAGAACTAGTAGAAAGGACCGCGGCTTCAAAAAAAAAAGATCAACATCGAAAAGAATTGTGACAGCGGGCACGGGCACTCTAGGCCGAGGTGGATGCCAGAGTAAAAGGATCGCTACTGATGCGTGTCGTTCGGCATCCTATCTGTTCATTATATCGCATTGTGTCTTATCGCACTGTACATTGTGTGTAACTTGTTCAGATGAAAATTATAACCCAATGATTGTTGTTGATGTTGTCGCTCGCGAGTGATAGGTTCTCGACCGCTGCCAGTAAGTCTCAACCTGATTTCGTAACTTTCGAAATGCACAGCACATGGCAGCTTATAGTATAATATTTTAACAACTTGTGAATTGAACAGTGCACAAATCAACACCTCCAGATGCTGATATGTCACATTATGTTTCAGACTTGCTGTAACATAAGCGTTCAATATGCAGAACGGGCCTAAGTACGCCATAAGCAAAGAGGGCGTGATTAAATTGGTAGTGATCGCGCTCGCATGTACCACCTTCGCGTTGTTAGCGGACACTAACTATTACCGCCAGGGACGTATGAAATGGGTTTTCGCGGCGTTCATCATCTCCTTCGCAATTTCCCTCCTCCTTTACATCTTCAGAATAACGGGTGAGTGAAATATAAATGTCAACATTTTCTTTGATGTCTCAAGCAGAGTTGGGCAAAATCAAGTACCTGAGTGATTCGACTTTGAATCGAGAACGAGGCTTCGAGTCAGGTATCCGAGCATCACTCATTATGACTTCACAACAGTATGAATGATGTGGAAAGTTGTAATTCGTCGCCTTTATGCTACCATGGCTTCCACAGTGAAATATATGAAAAGTATAATTGTCGTTCATAAATTAACTCTTTGTGTTAAGTAGCGCATAATGTCAGTAGGCTACCCGAAAAAATCATCTTCACTACACTAGTCATAAGCAAAGGATAACGTATGGATACCTGTTGTACGGTATTTGAGTCATAGCGGGTTATTCAACATTTAGGTAGCCCGTTCTGGCATTGTAGCGGACATCTGAGAGCTTGTTCTCTAAACTAATTTGTTTTAATAATTCATATCAAACTTGTGTCATCTTTTTACCATCAACCATTTTAATGCAACTTCTCGCAGTAGACTGTTGATTTATTCAACACCATACCGTTCATGCGTTCTCTCACATCTAAATAAGCAGATCGTAGTATAGTAACACATCCAGCTGTTAACATAGGTCGTTCCCGTGGTAGTTAACCTTTCAATTCCCATAGGACGAAAGACAGCCCGTTAAGCAAGAGCTTGATGGCCTAATCTATAGGAGTAATTTGTGTTTACAAACTGCCCTATAATTTTTGCTCTATCACCAACTCTGCTTTGCCTGCACTATCTACTCGACTGACCAGAGTGGTGGTTATGCTTTTAGATTACTTCCACTTTAACAGTTTTCTGTGAACAAGAATACTTACTTTTACAATTTTGTTTTTGAAAACTGGAAAGCAGTTAAGAGATAAGTTTTTCATTTTCGTAGTACATTTTTTGTCCTTGCCGTTTTTACGTCATATCCACGGACTCAAGATATACATACAAACGATATGCCCATATGCATACCATGAGTGCATGATGTTCATAAGCCGCTGGACGAGGCAGGTGCAGTCTTGTCAGTCTTGCACCATACCTCCATGCCGTAGTGCTGAGCGTCATGCCATGGATACCAGTGTTACTATTCAGGTCTTTGGTCTGACTCGGCCGCGGCTATTGAACTCGCGACGTACCGATCAAGAAGCGGACCCTCCAGGCCTCCACTATATCACACTATATTGTCGACTTAATTATGCAGGAGCGGCCGATAGCATGTCGACTTGCGGACCGTGTACTTTCGACGGATTTGACTTCTTATGGTCGTGGTTCAGTACCATGTGGTGTCTCGCTGCCGCGGTTGTATTCGCATTGGATTTCAACGTTCGCAGCAGAAGGTATAGCTACAGTACATGTACACTGCATCACGAATACGACTAGGTACAATGATTCGAGTCGGGTAGTGAGAGATGATCTTTCGAGTACGGAAATGACACGTTCCTTGTCACTGAGAGTTAATTTATCAACGACGAATATAGTATCGATACTATTTTCCATTGTGGAAGGCCGTTAACTTAAATTGGCCGCATCGCAGGATACGAAACAGGTAGTACAAAACTAAGCACGTTAATGAAAATGACATAGGCCTATCTGTGAACTCGTGACCAACCCACATCACTGTACGAGTGAGATATAAATGGTCGATGAAATACCAAATTGTATTTAATGTGCTGTGGATCTGCCATTATATTCTCCAGGGCTGTAACCAAGTAACAAGGTTCCAAGTCACAAGTCAATCTTACTTTTTATAGTTTTGACCCGAGTCAAGTCGAGTCATTTTCAATTCACCACCGTAATAAGTCCGAATTCAAGTCATTGTGTTCAATGTTCAGTTTTGAGTTCAATCCGGTTCGACCCACTTTTTACATCTCTGCTCGAGTGATAAAGAATGGCTCGCATTCATAATATCGTAATTTTCCTCAGTCCAAACAGTTTCCGACCCTATTTCCAAGTATATCAGGACTGATAGACGAAATACCAATACTGTTGTGACGTTATTATTCTTCGAAGTTAAAATGAAATGTCTGTCTCGGTCGTTCTAGTGTCGAGTCATATGACTTGGTTCGAGTCATGCACTGTGACTCGAGTACAAGTTGAGTCAATACACAAATTGACTCGAGTCGAGTCGAGTCATTTTACGCATATGAAAAAATGACGCGAATCAAGTCGAGTCACCAACAAAACCGTGACTTGAGTCATGACAGCCCTGTGATCAACCCACATTATTGTCACAAGTGAGATGTATATGGTCGATGAAATACCAAATCATATTAATTGTGATGTAGAGCTGCCATTATATTCTTTGCGGTCGCATGAAAGCACCAATCATACAGTTGTAACGTCATAATGTTTCAACGTCGAATAGTTATCAACGCAACAAACATCCAACGCTTTCAAAAGCACGGAGAAATCTACCGGGAATCGTATCAATAAAAGCTTGCTTGATCCTACATATCTATTTCACAGAAAGCGTCTGACACTGACTGATTGTATTTTGCAGCCCAATCTTCGCGAAGGTTCTGTCGAGCATCATACTCGCGTTTGTCACGGCCATCATGTACGGCGTGGAAGCTTACCAGTTGAGATCTCGGGCTCCGGCGCATTTGGGTGTGTGCAGCAATCAGTAATAATCATCAGTAGCATATAGGTACCAGAGTTGGATCAATTGTAATTTTTAATTGAGCTGAATGTATTTAATTACATTTTTTCATGTATTTGTAATTGTAATTCTAATTGAAGCATTTCTATTTTGTGTAATTGTAATTGTAATTTGATCAAAATTTTGCTTAATTACAATCTCAATTACATTTTCATTGAAACCTGACAATCACAACATAAAATAATCATTTAAACCAGTGGTTCCCAACCGGGGGAATTCACCCCTTGGGGGGAATTTTGAAATTTTAAGGGGGGAATCTGGCTTTGGCATTGTATCGGAAGATACACTGGGTTCACAAGGTTTTTAGATTTTTATGGTACAGAACTGTCAGGTAGAAATTAGTTCTTTACAATTGTATGTTTTTTTGGCGGATGTCAAGCTAGGTATATGTTTAAATGCCTTCCGTAGCTATTACACCCCCGGATAAAGTGAGGTTCACGAGACGATTTCGTTGGGACAGCCTCTCGACCAAATTGCTACTAAGTAGGAAAAGGTCAAGCCGAATTCAGCACAAGGATGGTATTGAAATTGTTTAACTTACGTGAAAAACTTACTGTACCAAATTCATTGATTCAACCAAGTCCATAGCAAGCGGACTTGGTGATTTATTTATCGTCAGCGGCTACCCGATCGGTTGAAAACAGGTCAAATTTGACTGTACTTTACCAAAGTTTAGTGCGGTCCGCATTCGCCATAGTTCGGACATATCTGAATATGGTTGGCCATTAATTGCTCAGTCAACACATGGTTGCGCGTTAAAAAGCGCATTTTTTAGTCACAGGCAACTTTTTCATAGGGGGGGATTTTAGCTCAAATATCGGCCAAGGGGGGCACGAGACGAAAAAGGTTGGGAACCACTGATTTAAACAATCATTTATTCGTCGCACCAGTGAAAATCCGGTACGAACCAGGACGACGACGAGGGGCCTTAAGGCCTTAGTAAACAGTCACCACATGTAATAATTAGCCTATTTACATCGGTGTTCTATGCGTGCTGCGTTATAACTAGATTATTCAGCCACACTAAACTGTTTCCCATTTCAGTAGCAACAGAAAACTTTGTGAATTACAATATAGGCTAAACCAGTGGTTCTCAAACTGGGGGCGTGTCCCCTTGGGCGGCGTGAAAGCATCTGAACGGGGCGCGACGCTCCAGTGAACTGAAATCTTTTCCGCGCTTGGCCCGATTCACCTCCGTTTTATGGTCATTGCTCGGTGTATAGTCTGAATTTCGTATTGGAGAATTCTCTCATCAACAGTCATAAAAACTTCCATACCATCAAACTATATGTGAGGATTGCTAACTTTCTGGTTTCATTGTGTGCTATGACAATAAGGGGGGCACGAAATATTCACTGTCATAAAGG
>ATSW01013814.1:0-12047 GCA_000444245.1 Botryllus schlosseri | reverse complement strand
GACAGACTGCGTCCCAGTCGAACCCTTCCAGAGCGATTCGTAGGTCTCACCTGTCCCACCAACAGAGGCCGTCAATACAGAGGTCGTTCAAGGATATGTTTACGTTAGACTTGGTAGATAATTCTAGTTGCATAATTAGACTAATTACAGCAAAATCCCGGTATCCTAATTCTAATCGAGCCAATTGAAATTTTTGAATTTATCATGAAAAATGGAATTAAATTTTTCAAATTTTACCGTCAACCCCATATAATTGTTAAGTGGCCTAAAAGAACGAAGCATAACAATTTCTGCTCTCTTCCGACCGGTAGAAGCGTAATTATTGCAGTTGAAAGTTTTGGATTTGTAAAAATAGCCTGGACGATGGAAAATCCCAGAATTATGAATGAAAAACTCGCATAACTTCGCTTCTACGGGTTGGAATCGCGTCAAATTTGTTTTGCATCGTTTTTGTAGACAGCTAAACAATTTCATGAGGTTTACAGTAAAATTTCATAAATTTCATTTTTATTTTTATACTGCGTATACTGGTTGGAATCGAGCCAAATTTGGTAATCAGCGTTTTTTTTTAGACAACCCAACAATTGAATCAGTGAATCTCCGGAATTTGTGAAAAAAAAATTTATTTTGGAATAACGCTAGTATACGGACATTTGCTATTCCCATGCTCATAAGAGTTGAAACGTGATTTGATGATACGGAACTTGGTTCGGTGATCCAGTTTTTGCAAATTTGTCAATTCCTAATTCTACTGTGACTCGGAAAAAACTGTAGCCACAATTCTAATTCAAGCCTAATTCGGAAATAACCGTGTAGCTATAATTCTAATTCTGCTCTGAATTTGAAAAAAAAAACTTCGTAGCTGTAATTCTAATTCTAATATAATGGGGCCAAATAACGGAATTGTCAGCATATCTAAAAAAAAAGGTTTCACAATAAATTTGACTCAATTCCAACCTGTAGCGTTAGAAAATTTCGGATATATTAAATGAAGATTTTACTGGCCCATGAAATAGTTAGATTGCCTGAAAAAAAAAAACGAACTGACGGTAAAACATAGCATATCGGAGGAGTAAATTTTGGATTGAAAAAAAAAAACAGTATTTACGCCGGGAACTTCTTTAATTAGTAGTTACAGAACTAACCTAATGTCATGATTTTGCAAAATCAAGGTGGGACTCACTCTGTGCGGGGTGCGACGCGGGGTGCGACAAGGGCCGAGGAGCTTTTGGGGGGAGTGTCGCCTTGAGCTCGACAGATTCGTATATACTCGATTCAGGCGGCGGTTGCTGAGATTTTGTCGACGTCCTCTCCTGTTTAACGGAATATCGATAAATAAAAAATACGACAAAATTAGATTAGAATTAGAATGACATTTATATCTAGACAGCGTCTTCCAAATTAGATATTCCATATTAGATTAGAATTAGAATTATAGCTAGGGTACAGTTTTTTTCATATCAGACTAGAATTAGAATTATGGCTACACAGTTTTTAGCTAAACAAATTTTTTCAAATTAGATTGGAATTATATATGATAGCTACATATTTTACAAAATTACATGAGATTTAGACTGATAGCTACAGTTTTTCAAATTATATTACAATTATATAGTTTTACAAAATTTTGTTAGAATTAAAATTAATGCTACACTTTTGCCATTTTAGATTAGAATTAGAATTATAGCTGAAGTTTTTTCCATATTAGAATAAAATTAGAATTATAGAGCTACTATAGCTCTACAGTTTTTTTTCCACACAGTTTTTATCGGAACAACTTTTTTCAAATTAGATTAAAATTATATATGATAGCTACATAGTTTAACAAAATTGATGAGATTTAGAATGATAGCTACACAGTTTTTTTCCAAATTAGATTACAATTGGTATTATAGTTTTACAAAATTATATTAGAATTAAAATTATAGCTGCAAAGTTTTCCATATCAGATTATAATTAAAATTACAGTTAGTTTTTCTTTCATATTATATTAGAATGATAGCTACATAGTTTTACAAAATTAGACTAGAATTAGAACTATAGTTACACAGCCTTTTCCAAATTAGATTACAAATACAGTTATAGCTAAACCGCTTTTTAAAAATCAAACTAGAATTAGATTATAATTAGAATTGCGGTTAGTTTCTTTTCATATTAGATTAGAATTATAGCTACACAGGTTTTTCCAGTTTAGATTAGAATTATATATGATTGCTGCATAGTTTTACAAAATTAGACAAGAATTAGGACTATAGTTACGCAGCCTTTTCCAAAATAGATTACAAATACAGTTATAGCTAAACCGTTTTTTCCAAACCAAACTAGAATAGAATTATAGCTACAGGTTTTTCCAAATTATATTAGAATTACCGGTATTGTTACACAGCCTTTTCCAAATTAGATTACAAATACAGTTATAGCTGAACCGCTTTTTCCAAATCCAACTAGAATTATAGTTTTAGAAAATTAGACTAGAATTAGAATTATAGCTACACAACTTCTTCCAAATTATATTAGGATTAGAATTGGCGAATTCGCAAAAACTTTCGAATTACAGTTCCCCTGTAGCATGTTCAGGAAAACCAGGAATCAGATTAGAATTAAAATCAGAGATAGGAAACATTTCACAAATCAGATCAACGCCATCTCGTCGAAATCACTCCAATTACACAACTAGAATTACCTCGTTCAAGTCTGACACAAAGTCATGTGCCCTGATAGGTAACTCACCTCCACGGAAGGAGCTTTATCCAATTTTTCAAGAGCGGCCGCTAACAGAGACTGATTCACGCCGCAGGTGTGCGGCATTTTCTTGTAGCATTTGTGATGGGAGTTTGTACCGCATTCTAGGAGAGCGAAATAGATTCACAATACTTGAAGACACTCTTGGAGGTGCAAAACTTCAGTATAGAAGTGAATGGTACATTGAATTGAATAGTATATTCATACTGAAATGAACCCGAATATTTTCGACTGACAGGGATAATCGTCAGCAACTAGTAGAGAATTGGAAATTACATTGTATATAAACAATCGTATCACAAAATATGACGTCACTAGCATGAAATCTCGAATGAGAGAGCGTTCAATGTACTATCTTTAGGTGGTACACAAACTCCTTCTGTTGACAGAGTTTTGGATGGTGTATTTTGATAAAAGTNGACTCCAAGGCACACAAATGGAAGTGNGAACNGCCACTCNCAACGACNCGAAATCGCATTGAAATAAANACAAATATTTTCGGATAAGACCGTTAATTCTTTNATTTATGTGCCTTGTAGTCGTCTNTTATTATCAAAATCTGCCGACCTAGTTTGTGTCAACAGAAAGAGTCTACAGATTAGCTGCAATAGTACTGTTCATCTTGATGATTCAAATTTACATATGACATCATATGTTTGGTGATTTGATGACTGTTGAATACTGATATATAAAGCTCTCAACAGAATGAGTCATGTATCATCTAAAAATAGTAGGCTTAAGCAATCTGTTTGCTTCGATCATTCAAACCTTTTAGGCCGGTGACGGCATATTTGATAATACAATTGTTGATACACAATATTCTTTCCAATTCTCTACTAGTTGCTGACGATTATCGCTGCCCCGAAAATTTTCGGGTACCTTTCAATACAAATATATACTTCAATAAGATTCAGAGCACAACTCGGAAAGCAGTAATGTTCTTACCTTGACATTTGACGCCCTGCTTGATAAGACCATAAAGCATGGATCCGCAATGGTCGCAAAACGTGGGGCGCATGTAATTGTGAACTTTGAACCTGTAAACGATGGGTCAAGAGTTTTTGACATCATCGCAAAATTCTATTCCTATTTCCAGAGAGGAGGTACAGACCTTTAATATACAATTGAATAGTATATTCATATTTTCATATGTTCATGCATAACGTTCTTTACGAGTGGCTGACTACTACCCCTGTTGAGTGTCAGCNGAAAATATTCAGGTTTATTTCAATATGAATGCACTACTCAAGTTCTATTTCCTTTCATCGTTTCAAAATACAAATCTGGATTAAGTTTCGCGTAGGCCTAGTCATTGCAAAACCTAAATCCAAATCTGAAGATGTTTCATTATAAGTAGGACTTGGGCATGTATGTACCTTTTATGTGACTACGAAAAGAATATAACGCCACTTCTAAGCCACATTAAAGATAATTTGTTATTTTTCAATCATGCCTGTTTCGTTGCACTTTGTGACAATGTTGTGGGTTGATGACGACTTCACAGGTATGTCATTTCCTGATTTTCAAAAAATATCTTTTTTTCACGGACCCTGGGGATTCACTGATTAAATTGTTAGGTTGCCTCAAAAACGCTGCACACCAAATTTGACTCGATTCCAACCAGTAGGCTATACGCCGATGAAGAGCCAATTGAAATTTTTGAATTTACGATGAATTTTTTTTTTCAATTTCAAATTTGCTGTCAACCCCATAAAATTGTTTATTTGTCTACAAAAACGATGCGTAGAAGCGAAGTTATTCAAGTTTTTTGTTCATAATTATAGGATTTTCTGCAGTCTGCTATTTTTGCAAATCCAAACCTTTCAGCTGTAATTACTTCGCTTCTACCGGTTGGAATTGCGTCAAATTTGTTTCGCACCGTTTTCGTAGACAGCTCAACAATTTAATGGGCTTGACAGGGAAATTTGCAATTTTTTGTTATTTATACTAAATTCCAAAATTTCAATTGGCAAGTGCAAAAAGTATCCAAATTATAATTCACAGTGATAACATTACTCTTAACGAAAACGCACGTACAACTTAAGTACTCCAAATAACGGTATCTAACTACTCTACTGGAAGCATTACAATTAATACCCGATTAGGATTCTAGTACTCAAATCTTTATGCTCAGTTCCAGGTATGAGCAAGGTTTCCTTTGAAACTAGATAATCGCGCAATAAATTGATGAGTTGATTTAGTCGATCGGATATCATCAGAAAATGTTCTCACCTATGAGGCATATTGATCTTGAATCTCTCTTTCAAGTACTGAAACGGAATTTTTCAAAAATTATCTTTTGTTCCAGACGCATTGCTTTGAGAAATGCACGATTGAAGGTTAGAATTACATAAATTTGCAAAAGATGATAGAGGTTTCTCATTCCAGAAAATGTTAATCAGAAATGATTCACAAAAAATGTGATCAGTAAGACACAGGCTTGCACAAACTACCAAACTAGTTAGTTGATAGTAACTAATGGTTTTTGAAGTAGTTCTAGTCCCAGTTGTGAATTTTGAAAAGCAAGCAGTTTTACTCCTAGTTTCTCATTCTGAAAAGTCAGTAGCCTAGCTCTAGTTCTAGTTGGGAGATTTGAAAAGCGAGTAGTTCTAGTTCTAGATGCTAATTTTGAAAAGTGAGTAGTTCTATATCTAGTTCTATTTATAGTAGTTCTAGTTGGGAGATTCGAAAACCGAGTAGTTCTAGTTGCTAATTTTGAAAAGTGAGTAGCCTAGTATAGTTGCGAGTTTGGAAAAGCGAGTACGTAGTTCTAGTTCTAGTTGCTCATTTCAAAGTCAGTAGTTCTAGTTGCAAAACCCAGTACTTTGTACAAGTCTGTCAAGACATCCTCCAGAGGACAAGGAAAACAAACACCGTAACACAAACAAAGACGCCTATTCGGTAAAGACTACTCCTCAGACATTTTCCAGCCCGCGACTCCGAATAGCTGCAGAAATATCGGCACCAACGAAACATATTTACCATCGTATGAGCAGAACCAACCGCCGTCCTGCTGCACGACATCAGGATGAAGTTGATGCATTTCTTATGCAATGAGGATCCACAATCTGATATAGCGGAGGTTAACATGCAAAAAAAAGTAAATAAATAATATCACCCAAACGAGAAATTTGCCGTGTCATAGCATTCCAGTAGGAGACATCTTAGAGAAATATGTTAGTAAGGTACAAAAGATATCCTATTAGTTGAAAGTGTAATGACAGTCCTGTTAAGAACAAAAAATATTTCAATAAAAAATTTTCCAAAGCATTTTAGTGAACGGAAACGATGACACGATTATTATTAGTTGTCAGTTAAAACAAAATCCAGACAAAAGTTGAATATTTACAAGATTAATGTCGTTGGCCGAACCCACGCATACCCCGAGCACGTGTTCCTTGCATCGTTTGTGTCTGGCGCTCTGACAAACTTCGTATGAAACGGTTTAGATTGATTTGACACAAAATAGTAACACGCCGGAATTGCAACGATTTTCTACTGGCACATTAATAAAATGTTGGATTTGGTGACGGCAGCTGTGTAATTAGTAGGACAAGTTTTTGTTGCGGTCAAATCCGCGGAAAGTTGCACTCGTTTTGCGCAAATGTCGCACTAAAAAGTAGCTTTTATGGAAAAGTTCCTTGAAATTATTAGAGTAGGAGGTACTCGAATCGTTCCGCATCCAAGGCGCTGTAGCAAAACTTAATGTTGGCGACTTCAACAAAATCAACAGCCTGAAAAAATTGACCCAGTGAAAATGTAATTTTCGGCGGTCTAGCCTGAATGTAAGTCTAATCAGAAAGGACCGCATTTAAACGACAGTGAGATAATCAAGTGATCTATTAACATACAGCGCCAAATATTTCCAGTAAAAAGTGAGCTGCACAAAAAATCGAAAAAAAGTTGCATGATAAATTGAAGAAGTTACATTATAAGATTCCTCCAAACAGCTTAAAACACTACAATACATAACTTCTGGGTATTTAGGAAGCTGCCAAAAGTTGTAAAAAAAAGTTGCAAAAACTTGCCCTTCTAATTACTCTAATTAGACTAATTTCCTGAAAATGTCACAGGGGAATTGTATAGTGCTAAACGAGTGGGCGTACAGACATTTGCCATTCTATTCCTTATATGACCTCATAATCGATACGAAAATGTGTAGCTATCAGTATAATTATAATTTTACAATTTGGTGTACCGGTACTGCAATTCTAATTATAGTCTAATTTGGAATGCTGAAAAATTTCTAGCTGTCTAATTAACATTCACGATAGTAAACGATCGATATTCAAGTACCTTTGCATTGATAACCTTGTTTGTTCAATCCCCACATAAAATCTTTGCAGACCGAGCAGAAAGTGGGCTGGCGGAAAAATTTTGCCGTGAATTCGTGTCCTTTCACGATGTGGACCTTGGCTTTTTTCATGGCGCCGCGCCGCCTCTGAATTGTCCGTTCTGGCAATTCATTCTCCGGCATGATGTCTGCGGACAAAAGAGCAAAAGGTTGGAGACAATCGAGTATCTGGCATGTATATTGAGCAAATTTTACGGATTTTTTCCCTAAAATCGGGGGGTGCGTATTATGTATTGCATGGGTACAACAATTCTTGGAAAAAATATCCCTCAAAATAAAACTTGAAATCACGGCTTTCTTCTAGTTTGTTGTCAATCGCGCATAACATTCAGCCATCCTGCTCAGTAATTCTTCAGCGCTGCATTTGCCAATTGTACGCAAGCGAAATCAGGTCATGTATTGCTGCACACTCACACAATCCTCACTAGCCTGAATTATCGCAGGTCAACAACAGGCCAGGTGCGCAAGATATAATCGCTGACCTAAACTGTCGCATCTGCAACAGGCCTGGTTACGCCGGCCTGAACAATCGCATCTGCAATAGACCTGGTGCGCACAATATAATCGTTAGCCTGAGCAATCGCTTCTGTAATAGGCTTGGTGCACCAGATATCGTCGCTGGCCTGAACCATCGCGTCTTGGGCCTCGCAGGCTTTGGCTCCTATCTACAATCGTTTAGAAACAGTGCCGCTAAGTGTATAATGATTAGCGATCGCTATGTCATAATTGTGACATCGCTCAACAGAATGACATCGAATCGCCACGAACAGAACGTGCGGAATTGATTTCCACTAATACTAAAACATAACCATCGCTGGTAACTTATCAATTATCATACGCGCAAGTTCGTCAACACGAGAAACTTGTATTATCGGCATTTACTATTCATGTACTACGAGTGCAGAGTGCGTACTACATGGGCACAGGCTTAAGCTAGATGCAATATCTTTTGAAGATCGGCTTAATATGTTAGGGTTATCAGTAAATGTGCCAATTAATGGTATCGGTTAAAAAATCCGATATCAGTCAGGCTCTAACCCTCACCCATCAAGTTGCTATACTTTGTAGTCAAATTTGAATTTTCCGGTTCGAATAGCTGCAACAACGTTTCAATTTATCAGAGTGCAACCAATTTCATTACAGCAGCGGGCCGGGCAATGAATTTTTCATACTACCAACCTCACCGGTAGCTAGCTTTGATGATAGCTATCTTTTGCAAAGAAATATTTGATGAAGCAAGATAAGAAAATTTCTTCTTCGCTTTCCATGATGTCTCATAAATAATACCGCTGACCTAACTGACCCAATGGAAGGCAAAATCGGAATGATTCAGGACATAATGCCCCCATTTAAAATACAGCAATTCAAACACTGACAATTTCAAGCAATGAGAATACCTTGAGAATCCAAAGTGTCTCAGAATTGACACAAATCGATTACCACAAAAGCTAGGACTATATACCTGAGATAGCAAAGGCTATCTTGCGAGCAATCACGAAATCCCGTAGAAATGCACAGACTATATTCAAATATTCAAAAACTCTTGCTGATTTTAGGAATATCAGAGATTCAAATTAGATAATTCTGAACGAGTCGATGTAGTATGGTGAAAACATCAGATCGTCTAATATTTATAGCGTTACAGTAAGAAAAAATCGCAAAATTAATGGAGGATTCATGTCTACAATATTCATCTTCCCATCCGCCATAAAATAATGTATTCAGCTAATGGGCTCGCGCTACCGAACAAGATAATTTATGAAAAATCAATCAACACAGGCATCCGCAACATAATTATAATTTCACATAATTTCATAAGCAATGCATCGGCTATGGGCTACCAACATGGATATATGGATTATGGAATGATGGAAATCTGCCAGAGTTGAAATAGCAACAGCTGATTTGTGTGGTGCAAAAGAAAGGCAATGAAGCCTTTAGTACGATAGTGTCATAATTACGTTCCATCATATCACAAGATTAGCTCAAGGTCTTTGCAATTAGCAGGATTGTGTCAAAGTGCAATCGTAGCATAACGCACATTGTGTTTGCATCGCCAGTAGGCTAAAGCCTCGGACGCAACAAACTATCAAACTGTTATGGGAAATAGTAATATATCACAAGGTCATAGCTTGCATTGCATGGAATATCTAGCCCTCTAAGCAGGTTGGTGCGGCAACCATTAACATTCTGTTGCCCCCTTGATGTATAGTAAGTTACATCCTGCATCATCATGAGTCCATGTTATTGTCGCCAATTAAAAGTGGCGAGCTAAGTTGTGGTGTGCCTCACAGCTATATCACCGATGGATTCTTCGGCGATTGAACAGATGAACACCTCTATTACTATGGTACATTAATCATTATATTCAAGTTGTCATTGATCTGTTCCAATATTCGAAGATAAACCTAACGCTGGTTTAATTTGATTTTTGTAATGACATTATCAGTAGCCTGGTTATCGGGAGTATGCTCGAAACCCGAATTTGGCTGTACTACTCCAATGCTCTGATATTGCATCAATTTTTGTTGAATTCTAAAATATTAGACCTATAATTGTGGCCCGTCAAATGTCCGCCAGCTGCAAAATTATAACGCGGCAGCTTTACGATGTCATGATGCACTTGTACTCTCGCATGGTGTCTGTAACGAATTATTTGGACAAACTACGCCAAGTAAAAACAATTTTATTCAAATACAGGTATATAAAAATGTGATTTTTTTCATGCCAAGAAATAATTCAAAAATATAATAATTACCTTCTTGTTCTACAAATAACTTGACTTGGACTAAAAGTTTTCCTTCTGGCTTGAGATCGAGCTGCAAAAGAGGATAGATGAAAAGTTGGAAAACACAGACATGACAAGCAGCAACGGAGCTTAGTTAAATGACTAGTATACGACCAGCGACCACCCATGGAATAGCCTAGTAGCCTCTTGACTATTTTCTTGACTATTGAAAAGGGATCTGTCATCTGTATAGTATGGTAAATTCGCCATCTCTGATCCAAAGGCATACAAATTATGACATTGATATCCACATTTGTACATCTTCTAATTCTTCCTTTTCCAAACTGAGGTTGGAATTCTTAAATGCCAACAACTTGAACTACATAGTCATAGTGATACGATTCACACTATATGAGTGAATTAAAAATTTGAGTCTGGTTTAAGGCTGGATTGCCTTTACAGTAATAGAACCAAACAACTGTGCAAGGTTACACGAAAATTAGATTCTCTCGCATATTCATACCGGACGTGAAGAAATAACTCAAAAATATCTCTACAAATGATTTTTGTCAATATTTAACACCTTATCGACCGGTTCTATTTGTTTGTATCCTATTATATTATCGGCAGTTCACTAACAAATAACCACATAAAAATATGCTGATATGGTAGTAGCATTATTGTAGTTGCTACAATAGTTTGAAAGATTAGTATGAAGAATCAGACCTAATGACAGTTTTCCATAAACTTATACCTAGGCTGAGCAGTGAGCACAGGTGTAGCCCATTGAAACATTTTGAAATACCATTAGTCACAGTTCCCTATGCAACTTAATTCAAAGGATATGAGTAATTTGTGACAAATTCATTGTAATAACTGAGTATCATAAACATACATGTTGCACTCCTTCAAAAAATTAGTTTCACATAAGATATAGACGACAGTGCTGATCATTTTCATGTCCCATTGAACCACTTCCAAGTTGGCAGATTAAGTATATTATCCATAATAATCATTGCATTAGTAAATTGTTGGTCCGATTGTGCACACATTTCCTAGAAAGCTTTTAACTGAGTAAGACTGCCTACTCTTAACAACCTGTTATTTATACCAAACAACAAACACAGCATAGGATACTTGTGTTGCTTACTAAGGCATTTCAAGTGGTATACTTCATAAAATGTAGGCATACCAATTTTATAGTATAGTAGTAGCCTACAGTTATAGAGTTTAATGGAGCCACAATATGATGGAAAATGATACAGTATGGTCATGGCCTTTTGGGCTATATTATTTGATCTTACAAATGCATCAAAAACCTGGAACTTTTGGAAATGGAATAAAGTTTTAGACGCCTCGTGTTAGAACTATCATTAGCAAAGCAACAGTCCAACAACAGCCACATATTGAGACCTGAACAAGCACATTACAGATACAAGATTCAAAACAGCATACACCAAACAAGTAGACAAGCGGATAGGCCTGCCATTAAAAGTTATGACTAATTGCATCAAGAGGTATGTATTGTTTAAATATAAAATAAATTGCCTATTGTTCTGAAATACGTGACCATGAAGTCAATAGTCAATAGTAAAACTGTGCTGTCATACATGTACTATGTTCTCAGCACTTTTAACAGAAGTGAAGTAGCCTAATGAATTGTTGCGTCCATCTCCCATTATTCACAAGATGATGATTAATCACAGTTCTGACAGGACTGACATTTCAAGAAATACATCAAATTCACGTTTGTGGCCATATCATCAAAAGAATTATAATAATGTTCTTTCTACAAAAATACTGCACTTGCAGTACATAAGTCTTACATAATATTCAAACAAATAAGAAATATAATGACAGACTGGAAAATTACAGCAATAAACTTGTTCAAAACGCACACCAAGGTTGGGTTAGTGGTTAAACAATCAGGGTGAATTGTACATTTCGTTGTAACAATAAAATTAGAGGCCGATTACCGCAACCATTCATTAGTTGGAACTGCTGAGAAATAGCCAGTAGTTGCTGGAGTTATGATTGGAAACTGATTTCGTTTACCTGAACTAAAATATGTTTGTTCGGTCTGTACAGAAAAATGACGCAAGACGAGAAACACACTCATCCAGTGTAATTGAAGAAAAACAACGAGCTGAGCAATTCAACAGGCTAACTTAGAGTATATAAGTATTGGGAAAGCACCCTGCATGGGGCTATATATAGTTAATG
>ATSW01013812.1:0-13278 GCA_000444245.1 Botryllus schlosseri | reverse complement strand
CTGTTACAGTGCAAACGATTTAAGTCTATTCAACAGCTGTAACAATCAGCTGTTGAGCGTTTTTGTTAGGCTTTTCTTTCTTTTTTGCTTATTGGCACCGATTCCGATGGATGCTGCACATTTTGTGTTTTCGTTTGATATTATTAACCTATGAAATCGTTAGGTTTTTTCTTCTTCTTATTGTTTGTTGGCACTGATTATACGTGGATGCTGCACATTTTGTGGTGTCTTTTGACAAACAAGCCCAAATAAAGCGTTTTTGTGACTAATTCGAGGCTGAAACTATCTATTTAGAGGACGATGCCAAAACTGCCAAAAATAAAAATCGAAAAATGCCAAAAATAAGTTATTTTTGGCAGTTTTGGCATATGCCAAAAATAACACGGCCTGATCATAGGCCTTCCAAAATGACTAATTTATATTTGGTGTCAGTCAGTAGGGGTTGATGTTAATTCACCATAGCACAAGCGGTCAATCTCAACAAACTTGACTCAACAGACATCATATTATGCAAGAGAGCAATTATAATTTTTCACCAGACCTCTATCTTACAGTATTGTGATTACTTTTCCATCTTAAAACGACCTAATTATTTGATATGTAAAATGACATGATGCATATCAATTGCGAAGACAGCACAGATCAATGACATATAATTTTTTATAAAGCACATATTTCAAACCAAAATTGTACAAATAAGGAATACCTTCAGGAGAACGAGGTATTAAACAGTTTTTGAAACAAGGTACTATCAAGAAATCATGATCAATTTGCTACCCCACGAAATTGTTAGGTTGTCTGAAAATACGATGCACAACAAATTTGGCTCGATTCCAACCAGTAGAGGCTATTGATGCTCAAAATTTAAGATTTCAAATCATAGTATTTACGGTGAGTACATCTACAATCAATAGAAATAAAGAATTGCCACCATAAATACTATTTTTTTTAAATCAAAAATTTTGTACTCCAATAACTTCACTTCCACTGGTTGGAATTGAGCACAAATTGGTGTGCAGCGTTGTTTTCAGATAACCTAACCATTTTATCAAGTAGCCAGTAAAATTTCGAAAAAAGGTTATTTCTGAGCAGCCCTAATAAATATATATAAGTCTACAGTAGCATGAAGTCCTGTAGAGTGTACCATTAATAGAATAACTGTCACTTTTACCAGATGCTACTTCTCACACAGTTGGTTATCATAAGCTGGTAGATTGTCCTCATGATTACAGAAAATAAATGAAAGCTATAATATTAAAGTATCAGGCAGTATATCACTCGAGCATAACAGAATATCTGTTTTCAATCAGATAGTGCACAAATGAGTCAACATGATCTTTTTAACCAGCTCATAGTTATTGGTACCATTAACTGTATCGATTTACAGCCCCATGGGACTGCAATGTCCTGATTGAAGATAGATTCATATCCGTGATAAAACAAGCAGATAAGTTAATACGTGGCATCTTAGAGTGGGTGTTATAGTGGTACCAAAGTATTTCAATTGATGGCCTGAGAAAGCTGAGTAATCTGCAGTTGAATTTACAGAGATAGGTCGCACCAATACCACGGTAGTCAAGTGAATGAAATACATGACTTGACAGGGTTGTTCAAAATTAAATTTTTATACCCGGATTCCGGGGGTTCACTCATTGAATTGTTAGGTAGCCTTAAACACGATGCACACCAAATTGGGCTCGATTCCAACTGGTAGATGTGAACGTACAGGAGTTTGAACATTTTGAATTTATGAAGAAAAAAATTGAGATAATTCCGACTCGTAGATACGAAGTTATTTGAGTTTTTCATTGATAATTCTAGGATTACCCATCGTCCAGGTCAGTGATTCCCAAGTGCGGCCCCGAGGGCCGCATGCGGCCCCCAGATAGCCTTCTTGCGGCCCCCAAAATATATTAAGAAATCGATTTATGACAAAAAATAAAAGAGGCCAAATCATCCTAAAAAAGGACGTATGGCAACCCTGTGATAACTAGATGTGCAACACGTGACTCACGGTTGAATACGCCGAGATGCATACTGCTTAGCCGGCTAAAAGCAGCATAATTGGTAGTCATATAGTCAGGGCCGTAAGTGCCGCACCCAAACCCCCCAATTGAGGGGGATGAGCTCGAAGGGGGCCAAAATTATTTCGTGAATTGGCATAAATTTTTTTTTTAAAATTTATGCAACTTTTCAAAAAATTTTCGCGCTGTGTGCGATTTCAATTCGCCACATATCTTGATTATTGGGTAGTCTTCCCCAAGAAAAAATACGCAAGATTTATAGTAATGGGCATATCAGCGTGTGCCATGACCGCACCACAACGCACCAAGACATATAAAGTTTTAGGCCATGTTAAATGTGACTCCAAGAGGTGTGTCAGAACGATCGGCAGCGAGAACGCCTTGGCCGTAAAGGACTGCTTTTATGCTGACCAAAAACTTCATTATATATACAAAATACACATAAGTTTAATTTTCCATATAGGCGCCTAAATGACTGGCACCGAATGGTCTTGTCTTGGCAATCTGAACCTCACAAAACAAATACCATCTCGCAGATATGAAATTATATGCCAGTGAAGAAATACCAATCTGAAATCGTCTGATGTTTAGATTTTGATATAGCAGACATGAGGTGACGAAATGACATCATGTACAGAAGTCATACCTAGGGATCCACCCGCCCGAAGATGTTTAATTTTAGGGGGTCTGCAGTTTCAAAGACACCTTTCACTCAGCTCTATCGGTAAATTTGATTACGTGGGCAAAGAGGACAGCCATGCAATTCCCGATCTTATTCACCGATTTTATCGTGAATTATCGAAATTATCGCGCTGTCTTACTAAACAGTACAACTTTAATTTCGTGACAAAAGCGAACAACGTGATGCGGGGTCAGTTTATCACCCTATGGGAGCCCGAGGTCCTGACGAATAAGTGCTGTTACGTTCCTGCCAACGAGTATAACCCCGGAGATGTTTAATTACTATTGAGGGGGCCTATACCTTTTCAAACACACCTCACTCAGCTCTACCGGTAAATAAGACGTGAACAGAGACAGGATAAAAATTGATAGCTATACATGCAATTCTCGATCATATTGACCAATTCAGTCATGAAATCAAATAAATTTCTCGCGCTTCGCGCGTTTAGGCGAGAAAAGCTGATTCACTCAACGGACACCCAATGCAGCAGATAAGTAGCGGTAAACAGTGTACAGTTTAGGAATCTCGCCAGAGCAACAAAACTACTCCGAAATCGCCATGATGACTGTTTGGGTCCGTTTCGAAGCCGTAGTATGCGTGCGGCCCCGACCGTACTCTAAAATTCTAAATTTGGCCCTCACACCGAAAAAGTTTGGGAACCACTGGTCCAGGTTATTTTTCCGAAGATTTTCAACAGCAATAACTTCGCTTTTACCGGTTGGAAGTGAGCAAAAATTGTTAATCCTCGTTCTTTTAATCAACTTGATAATTTCATGGGGTCAACAGTAAAATTTGAAATTAAATCAGCGAATGCAATAAATCAAGCTAGTTTAGTGAGAGCATATTCGGATAAGATCTGCAGTCAATTAAATGAAATACATTGCTTTACATTATTGTACCACCTAGGTGTCATTGCATCACGTCAGTTTAGAGACATTTCTTATTTATATAAGATCTGTAGTCAATTGAATGAAACACTTAACCTTACATCAACTATACCATAAGTGCCATTAAGCTAGTTTATCAACAACATATTTAAATAAGATCTGTGAATATGATGAACACATGAATAAAAAAAGTATCATGCGACACATGCTGGATTACATAGTCATAAAGTCACACTACCAAGTACCAATGAAATGGCAGATTCCCAGTTTCGGCACAATCAGGCCAAACACATAATTATTTTTGTATGCATTTGTATTTCTGACTGAAGTGACTATTAATTCATTTAGAATTTTTTTAAAATTACTTGCAGATATCTATTACAGTGTGCAGCCCGAGGGGCTGTGTTTTACCTACGTGCATGTCCTTAATTGTGTGGTTGTGTTTAATTGTTAATCTGTGGTGTACAAGAATACGTCATTCAGTAGTCTTGCATTATAAAAAAAAGACACCGTCTGTGAACTTTGCCGAACTGCATAATGCTACTGGGCTAGACTCTAGACCAGTCGATTACATGTTACAATTTCCCATCACATCACTAAATCCTTATCAATGAAAACGGCAGGAAATGCCACACCAATTGAATTAAGCAACACCGGCCTAAAACCCACGCTATCTTCAATCAACACTCCTCAATTTATTTCAATATGAATAATTTAAAACCTATATCAGTTCCCCCCCAGGCTATTTTTCCAATCTCCCACTTTTCCAAATCCTTTTTGAGAGCGACTCTAATCATGCTCTGAAAATAGACTAAAAATTGAAAACTGATTGGATTAAAACGGATATATTCAAAAGCAAAAGTAAAAAATAAAACTGATGAATCAACTATTATCTTTCCAGTTCAGTTATAAAGGAATAACCCAAGGTCTAACAGAGCATGACAAATATCATTATCTATGATGACATAGAGTGCTATGGAAGAACTGCAAACTGCATAATAGCAATAAGGGGATTGTTCAATTCCATATATTCTTTTGAATGAAATATGCAGGGGTTTATTTCATTATGAATATATTATTCAATAATAATTTGTTATGATTTATATTCGATTGATAATGTATTAGTACTAAACACCACGTTTCTAATGTTAGTCTCCGTTTACATAAGCGGTTTGTAGATGTAAGCACAAACTTGATCAGAACCAAGTGTGATCATTATCAGCAAAATCTCTTCCATCAACAATATCTATTTCCAGCATAGCCTATTCATCTTTCACTGTGCAGTAGGGTTGTTTAAATAGAGTTTTAAATTTTAAAACTCCTGTGCCTTCACATCTACCAGTTGGAAGCGAGCCAAATTTGGTGTGCAGCGTTTTCTTAAACAACCCATCAATTGAATCAGTGAATCCCCGAATCCGGAAAAAAAGTTATTTTTGAACAACCCTACTATGCAGTAGTGCAGAATGTAATAAGATTATACAACAAGGGATCGTTTCAACACTTAAGAACCTGCCAATGGCGAGAATTACTTTCGTATGGAGCATTCCACACAACAGATAGGCACTAAATACTTCCAGGCAATTGAAAATCTTTGAACATAAGCACACTCAAGCCGAAAAGCATATACAATAGCCGCTTGTACGCGTGCGAGTAACAATACACCTAATACCCTTTCAACACGAGTAACGTGAGCAAGATGATCTTCCCTCGAAAGGGCCACAAAATACACAATTTATGCAATGAAAAATCCATACGAGCGCTGGCAAATAGCTATCGGTGTGCCGCAAAACGATATCAAGTGCTACGACATCGGACATTGGTACGCCAACATTCTACAGGTCATGGCACCTTCACTATTGCAATATATCAAAACTTGATCGATTTATTTGCTGTCAAATTGTTGGCAATCGGCAAAATAAGCTTTATTCCTGAAGATGGTGACGAGCTAGTCGGTTTACCAAGTAATGTTTTACATACTGACTAATAATTGAAAATTCACATAAGGATGGATTGAACACTTGAGATTTCGCTAATGCATTCAATATATCCCGTCCAGGCTTGTTTCCTAATTATATTAATTAGAGCGGAATGGTTGTGATCCAGTTCAAATCTAATTTGTAAAATGTATCTACACTATAATTTCAATTCTATTCTAAAATCGCTACAGGAGAATTGTATTGTGCGAAAATAGCTCAGCTTTGTGTACAGACATTTGCCATTCTTACGCTTATGAGAACAAACTCTGAAATGAGCTGAAATTGATTTTTGTTGTATAATATTTCTTTTTGATTCAAAATTTAATTCAATTTCCAAGTTTCTGCAAATTCAATTATTCTAATTCTAATATAATTTAGCGAAGCTAAAAATTTTCTAGTTTACAACTGCGCATATTACTATATACCCATACGGCCACGGCCCGCGGAGGCCTACCAACAACATTTGGCGTAAACACTCAATTTAAATATGTCTCACATTTTTATATTATCAATTAGGCGAATAATTTTGGGAAGTCCTTATTTTAGGAGCACAACCATCCAACTTTTTTCAGATCTTGTCTCTCTCAAACAAACGAATGCCTTTTACGATTATCATCATAAAATTCAGAATGCAATGCTATTGTATGTGTCACAAGCTTGAGGTGATTAAAAAATACATGTAATAAACAAATGAATATTATCAGTAGAGTTTAGGCTGACACCGATTCCTGAGTGTATACATCTCTGTTTTCATCTGGCCCAATCCAGTACTGTATGTCTGAAGCTGATGATTCAGATAAACATATCCTTGCTTAATTTATCCCCATGGTATTATAGTAATCAGTGTTGCACGCCTGTCCAATGATCTCATACAACCAACGATTTTCCACATATTTGTCTTTAACTCTGTGAGCAAATTTGAACGAGACAGTTTCCGGATTAAAGATTACAAACTTGAATAGTTGAAGATGATTAGCAGCAGTATGCACAGCGCAATGGTTTGTGGACAATGGAAGCCAGGTTGAAAATGTGATGCTTGATCAACATTAATAAATGTGAAAAAATTTGAAAAGCAAATATTCTATTCGGCAAGTATTGGCGATATTCATAAATGATTGGTAACAGAATCAACCNTGCTAACGAAAGGGTGAAAGAACCCCACCCTTGGTAAACTAGACATTTAAAGGTGCACTGCACTCTNAACATGATGTGTTCTCAAATTAAAGTTAAAATCGGGAGAAAATNTGTGGCCGCAACCATTTTCTTCAGAAAGCCACTGTAAAGGAACTGCTGCTAAATGAAAATTCCAACTATCCCCATTCCACGCTCATTTGAGACCACACCATATTNAGAGTGCAGTGCCCCCTTTAAATAAGCNAATATAGGTCACTAATAAAAGGTTTACCTTACGTGAACATCTGACAGTAAGTAACCACTACTCAAAAATTACTGATATAATCTTGTAGCTGACATCATCGGCTAAGCAAGGTTGTTAAACCAGGCCTGGAAGATTCTGGNGTACGTCTATCACCAGTAATTAAAGNAGTCTTTATNACTTCAATATAAGAGCAGAGTAGAGTAGTATTAAGTATATACTAGATANCACAAGTGCTANAGGATCATTATCAAACAGTCAAATAATACATAAAACAGAAACTNCATATCCCCATACAAGTCAATAGATCAACTCACCAAAGATAATTCTTCACAAGTGTGATTTATTAGTATAGAAGTCTGCACCTCTCTGTAATAAAAGATGAACATGTTGCATGACGGTTTTCCCATTAAAGGTATTGACAATTCAGCATAATATGGTACCTAGAGGAATTAGCAGACTGCAGACACACACATATATCAGCTATTTCGACCACATCAAAAGGACAGCAAGTTGATTTTTTAACTAACGACTCGACAAGGATCTTTAGTTTGCAAGTACTTGAGGGTTTCTGAAGATAACAGGGAAAATGCCCAGGGGTTTATACTTACGTTAACTTACAAAGTCATCAACATGTGACCTGTTACGTGTTACAGTGTTAAACATCCAACAAAGGAGTTTGTGGGTCACAGTATTTACAACAGTTGAAATCGGTTCATAGATACCACACATATTTCAACATGCTCAGAGAGCAGACTTGGACAGTGAAATGTCAGTAATCTAATTATAATCTAATTTGTGAAATATTTCGATGATCTCATTTTAATTCGAATCTAATTTCTGGTTTTGCTGAAAATGCTACAGCAGAACCGTATAGTGCGAAAATAAACTCTGATTTGATATGAACTAACTTGATTTTTGTTGTATTTCTTTGCGATTTGGAATTTAATGCAATTTCCACGTTTTTGCAAATTCATTAATTCTACTACTTATCCAGTTTTGAAAAAACTGTAGCGTTAAGCTGAAACTTTTCCCGTTGACCAACTCTGACAGAGAGTACAGTTCTTTGTAAAAGTCCGTAGCCTACCAGTGCATAAGCAGAAATAGAAAACGGTTACCTTTCATGGGCAGTTTCCTTGTGCTGAATACCTTCCAAACTTTCCTCCTATAGATAATACATCGATATTAGTGGCCGTTAAGCAAACCACGTAACAAAAGCCGCAAATGTGAATAAAAAATAGGCGTACCTTTTTTAGTTGATAGAGTCTGGAGGTTGACTTGGATGTTGCACTCGAGGGTGACTGTAATAACATAGAACACAGTTCAATGGATAAATACCATATCTGATAGGAAATAATTATAATAAGAAAACAGATATTAAAATATATNAAGAATATAATGGAAAATAGAACGGGCATACCACCATATATATCCTCATAATAGTTTTAGGGGATTTNAAGGGAGAATCATTCTCCATTATTTGNNATCTGTGACGTCATATTGGATACACAAAGTTCTTTTGAAATATGCGGGCGATTACCCCTGACGAGTGTTAGCCGAACATATTCGGGTATATTTCGATATGAATAAAATATTCAATTCAATATTCTAAAGAGTGCCGAATCTAAGTTTAATCCATTTTCAAAGCTNTGGAACAGGTGGAAAATAAGTCGTTTCATCCGATAAAACACAGCAAATAACTGAATTCCATGAGCTATTATGGATCGAGTGTTGGGCTAATTANGCAGATGGCATATCTGAGAGCCAGAGCAACACAACAAAAACTATTTGATTGTATATTGAAGTTCTGTANCTCCAAGAAGCTCTTATAACNAAAACTTTAATTCACAATTATCAGAATGGACATTAGAACTTTATGATAGGCCTACAGATTGGTCGTAAAATCCTTCTTCGAAACAAATGAAGTGATCAACTTTGTTTGCATAAATGCTAGTTATTAGTTTTTGGAAATGGACTGGCGTCGATCATTAAGAATGCAGAGAAACTTTATTTTTAGGCCTGCGCAGTATTGCCGGACGTACAATTGCACCAAATCTGTGGAAATAATCCATGGGAAAATACTCGAATATCAGATCTCCTCGTTAGTTACAACCCAATCACCACGTGGTATTGAAAACGTCTCAATTCTCCAAATATTTTTGTACAGGATAATCAGTATCCAGTAATTATGACACAAACGCTCAAGTTCCATTTCGAAAAGTAGAAATATTTACNATCGTCTNGCAGTATGAAAATTGGAAATTAATCTACATGTCTCAATACANCGAAATTGAAATTTGCAGAGAGGTTAAAAGCATTAGTCTTGTCATGAGGAAGGTCAAATTTCAACTAGTCTAGCANTATATTGAAACGGATCAAAAGGATGCAGGAGTGAATCAATATCCTCATATCGTATTCAATCCTGCCATATCACATCAGCATGAATGAATCTTTTATACAGCCAGCATAGTGTGACGTNGCTCATTTACAACTGCCTATTGTCCAGTGCTTCACAGAGGTGACTACTGTTGCTAGTATACCCCTACACAGCATTGTATGAGTACTTTTTATCAATTCTCGAACTGTAAATCATGGTCAATGCCTTCCTTTTATCAACAACTCGCAAAAGTTGACTCAACAGTAACGTGACAATCAACATTNTAAAAAAAGAACAGAAAGTAGAGAATATGGGAAAGTTGGGCACCATTTTATGGGTGATTATTACAAAAAGTGTGATGTCATTCACATGAATGCGGAAATGACATTTCAATGAGCAATACACAATGCACAATTGCACATTCACAACCACAAATGGTTTCAGCAACAAAAATGAATGATCAATTTTAAGGAAGTTTTCATACTATCTCTGCACCAGTTATGTTAGGATCTAGTAAGTAAGCAATAAGCACTGCAATATTATCTACTAACTATATTCAGCATAGACATATTTTAGCAGTTTCAGCACACATTGTTANTNAACACTTGTGAGACACAATTCGCTGTGCTTGACAAATACCAGCTCGCTAACCTGCCAAGTGAACCACACCATTTTCACACCAGTTGTGCAGTTAATAGGTTATAGTTCCTTGTGCCAAATCTATTGAGCTTCTAATGTAAACACAATGAATTCAGTAAGAGTCTGTNATGTATGTATACCAATGAAAATTTCGTCCAAACCTTCACTGAGCCATTGGAACCAGGTGAGTCATTGTAATTATATATTCTATGGACACCAACAGATACCCTACATATGAAATTAGCGAATAGTAGTTTCTCACTGGTGTGACTATTTCCAAATCGGATTATAGTGTNCTGACTGTGTGTAATTAAAAAAAGCACTGCTTTGAAAATGTAAATTTTGAAATAAATTTTCCCTTANGAGTAGTTAAGTAGGTAGGATAAATAAAAATTTATGTATTAAAAGTCATTATTACGCTAACAGGAGGCACACACTGCACATACAGTCATACACGGACCACCCATCTTCGCAACAATACTACACTCTTTACCTGACCAAGTAGACCTACAATAACGTTTGATCACAAAATCACCTACCGATAAAACAGTTGCACTGAATCTTCTCGCTCGAACTGATCCTGGCGTGACACTGCCGTGATGCCAAGCGATTCGAGCATCAATTTCACTGAAAACATTATGGACGGCGATGAAGCAACCTTCTTCTAATTTACATAGCAACATTAACACAGGATATACTACTGTGTGGTTCTACTCGAGTCGGTAGGTAATAATTGAACAAGAAAATTCAGTTGGCAGATAGTAGATAGTGCTATCAAACCTTGAAATGGCATGCTACAATTAGAGCTAGGCACAATGATTTGGGTACTCAAATCTGAATCGAGTATTCTAAAGATTCAAGTCACGTAGTGAGAGACGATTCTTCCTGGTACTGAAATTATACGATTTCGCCACTTGGAGTTGATTCATCGATGAAAATTATAATTTCGATAGCATTTCAACTCTGAAAACCGTGAAATTTCAATTGGTAGCATCACAGCATACGAAACATGTAGTACTAAGTTACACACATTAGTGGAGATGACATATCTGTGAAATCGTGATCAGCCCAGCGCAAAAAAAAATACACATGGTCAAAAAAATACCAAATTATCTTTGACGTGACGTGATAGATTAGGCTATATTATTTGTCGTAGGATAAAAGATACTCATTTTCATATTTGAATTTTCCACATTTTTCATTAATGGCACCAACCCATTCAATCAGATACCGGTACTTGATTTTGCCGTAACTGCAATGCCATATGTTCACGTGTAAATGAGCGAAGGCCTATGCCATACGCAGTCTAGTATGGGTAATCTAATTGGGATTCGTCAGCACAGAAGGCACGTTTTAGTGATCGGATACTCACCGAAATTTCACCATTAAATATAGCGAGCCAATGCTCAATAGGTTTAATAGAATAAAACTTACACATGCCCGAATTGTCAACAACGCAAAAGCCTGTCTTTTAACAGAAATAATTAAATTANATATTAATTGTCTTACTTCATATCATTCAGCATCGGGGCGCTGTTACATCTTTTCAAGTCACTATCGCCCAACACATCATCAAACTTTAACTGTGACGATATGTTGAGTTTCCGTTTGAACGCCGACGGGCTTCTGGTTTGATTCGGAAACGCCAATTTGCCAGGCCGACGCCTTATCGCGTACGGAGATGGATCGCCGGANCCAACGCTATGAGTTCTGCACACAGTCGGCTTTTGGAATGGGCTGTCGTCCAGTAAATTCTTTTGAAACGTTTCGGAGTTTATGAAGACAGGGGGAGACAGTTTGAATGCTTCGTTCGGGCACGTTTCNGTGGTGGTATTGCTCATTTCAAGTGACTGCCTATTGTCGGATTCGTCCGCCAATGGCACACTGTCGCTCTTAGGCATTTGNAGTTTGAACACGCTGCCGTTTCGACTATTTCCTGTCGCCATTTTTGAAGAGTCTGGGACATCAACAGCTTGGCTTTTGTCGTCGTTGAGATCGACGTGCGTGTCCAAACACATTGAATCGCTCTCTAAGTCCATGTCACAGTCGATAGTGCTTTTCTCGGCATCACNTTCTGTGGGTGCCGCGGNGGATGTGTCCATTTCAGACGACATTGCCTTTTAAACTTTGGATTTTANTAACGGAAAAACAGTAACCGAAGTGTTCATCACACAAGCACGAATTCTGGAAAGTTACATAAAATAAGAGTTGTCACGAACCAGTTCAATTGGAGCAATACAAATAACACATCTGTCGTTCTTCAGAGATATAGCCGACACACCGGTTACAGACTCTCAGACGNTNNTGGATTTTCAAAATGCGCAACCNGAACTAACGAACTTTAAAACTCCACAACCAGCCCAACATCAGTACAAGTTTGAAATGGTATGCGTTTCGACCCCGAAAACCCACCCCTTTGCTACGCCACTATTAGCAGTGATTTCTCTGAGCTAGCAATGACTGCAAGAACATCACACAACAGAACACCGGTATCACGATTCACACGAAACTGCGAATGTTGTTTTCTAGTTGTTCGGCAACTAATTTTACATAACTAGAGCCCCTCAGTTTTCAAATCCACAAACAGAGCTAGAACAACTCAAAAGACCAGTAATTAACTAAGTAATCAACTAACCAGATAGGCAGTTCATGCAAGTCNGNATGAATTCCATTATCTAAACTCCGCAAGTTTGTTACCAAGCTTCGAACTTTCAATCCAGTGCATAGTTGCGACAGGGAATGATTTTATTGGTGNTTTAGTGGAAAATTAAAGATTTAAAAGCTNATTTGTTTGCGCGATATTAATTCTTTACAATTTACAAATAGTGTAGGCCTATCACAAATTCACAATGNTCATTGCGATCCAGATTCATAGACAAAATTATGAATTTGCGATATAGGCTAGTATAGGGTTACCATATTTTTAGAACNCAAATTCCGGACGCTCTTTGGCGCCCACTAGCGGATTTCAAAATGAGGTTTCGAGCACATTGTGGGTCAATATGACGTCACACTAGCAAAGCTTTGTCTATCGACTAGAGGTGGTCACGATCCGGTTCAGCTTCAGGAGTGTGTGGTTGGGTGNTGTAAGTTGTAACCAGGGCCGAACCCACATTTTCCAGCCCACTCCCGCCCAAATAAACACTGATCTCGAGCCGATCGTAGGGTAAGCGATGCAAAATCTGAGGGCTTACTATGCATCTGATTTGAATGAANTATGTCAATAAGCATATTCCGCTGGACAAGGAAGATGCAGATANAGCCTTGTACGGCTTTCTAAGTCTTGCACCACCCCGCCATACTATCACAATGCGTCAA
>ATSW01013811.1:0-11780 GCA_000444245.1 Botryllus schlosseri | reverse complement strand
CCACGCGCAATGACAGTGAACATATTGTCATCATAGTGCTGTGCACAGGCGACGTTTTCACTCAAATGCTGACCGATTGACGAAGCATATGCTGCTTAGTTATGGGCATTGTACACACAACCATCTAGCGTGAATTTGCACATTCCAGTAACAAAAGCGTCTTTCTGGGGTTTCAAAAGGCAGAAGGATGAGTTAAATAGTCGGGGCTTGGCAAATTGAGATACAGGCAAGGGCAATGTTACGGCGGTGTGTCTATGACAGTGGTTTTTATCTGGGGTTCGCTGGGGGGTCGACCACTGTGGTCTATGATTTTGAAATCATTTGCCGGAGACAAATTCCAATAACTACAACAATTCACTACATGTTTGATTTAGAATTCGAACGGAGAGGTATTTTTGAGGCACTGCGTAGATCGTGAGATGGAATGAGTCGAATTTCACGATCTACTTAAAACTATAGTGCGAAATAAACGGTACTCGATTATATTATTATTATTGGATAAGATCTTTGAATTTCAACACACACTTATCTGATCTTATCCAACTTATGCGTTCGCAAACAACATGGATCAGAGGTACGGCAATCTAAATTAATCCACTTTCCGGCAGGTAGCCGGGACAACAAATCGTAACAGTGAGGTAACGTAACAATGCATGATAAAAATTGGAGGCAGGCAAGACCGCGTTATTTCACACGTCGGACAGCACATTTCGATCTGCTCATTATCGATGTCTTCATGACAAATGCATTGGTTTAGAAGCTCTGTTGCTATCTGACGAACCGTACTGTATAATACTGGATGGGAGGGTTGTGATAAAGGTGCATACCGGTGAAACCGTGGTCCATGTGGTTTCTTCAATGGAGGTTGCTTCAGTGGAGGTGGCTTCAGTGGAGCTCACTTCTGCGTCCAACTCAGCCTCAATTGCTTCTTTCTCATCGGCCTTCACAACGACGAGGGAGGTCAATGGCGTTACCAATCCATACCTGTAGAATTTGACACAGTTGTGGCCGTGTTCAACTCCATTAAAACACGACCAATGCCGGTGAAAGTGATAGATACCCACTTTTTCCCGTGTTCAAGTAGGTTTGCCTAATGCTACTAAAGTAATTGTTCATGCACCACTGTTACAGAAAATGAGAGACCATCTTTTCACCTCGTTGGTTGGATTTTTTTGCTGATACGACTTCTTAACGATACAAAATTCATTTGAAATCTTTACAAGTCGCCAACGAGTGTCGGCTGAAAATGTTCGGGTTTATTTCAATATGCATTTTTTATTCAATTGTATAATGTATATTGAAGTGATGCGCCTTCATGTAATATATCCAATTCATAGGCAGACTTTCGTACCTACAATTACTAATGGACGGAAGCAATGAAAAATCAAACAATTAAAGCGGTGAAAATTCTTTAAATAAATCCATTTCGGAAGGGGGAGGGGTACCCGAGTAAGTATTCCCTAAATTACACCCATGTATACATATAAACTTGGAATTCAACACCAAACACCCCTCACTTGAAACGCATACCACGAATCATCAAATCCAATATATTTCACGGACTCACTGCCACACGGAGTAACTATTTTCGCGAATTATCGACTCATAAATACCGCGAAGCTCACTCGAGTGACATGTTGAGCGCACGCTCGTTCAACTCGTCTTTCACGGTGCTATTTTCCTCGATAGATGCATCCAGTAAAATCCTCTTCAGAGTCAGGAACGCCCACAGTTTTTCGGTGTAATTTTGTATCTTATGAGAATGAGCATACGTGTGTCGTTTAAATGAATGAGCATGTAGTCGACCGGCAGGGGAATACCTTGTGAAGAGAACTGTCGATTCTGGAAGCCTTTCTCGGATCAAACTTGAAGGAGAACGTGTCGTCTTCACCTTTGAACCCTCTCATTCGCACCTGGGTAACATTCGTCAAATTATATCCGATCACGCCTTGCAGTGTTGATATCCAAACACAGGCCCACCATTCTTGGCGTAGGTACAGAAAACGACCCGGCACTTTAAAATCGATGCAAAACGGCGCAAATTTTCAACGTTACAGCTTGGTCTATGTTTAACATGGTTTTGAAAGATTTCGCTTCAAAAGAGGTAGCAATCCCCGAGCACAAAAACTGTATTAAACTCAATAATACACTATACCACAATTTGGATATGCTGTTCGCAGAAATACTTGGTACATTCTAATTCCTCGAATGAGACGCCGCCCGAAAAAAAGCAGATCATAACAACTCCTAACTCACCAATCCGGGAATATGCATATCAGAAGTCTTGCCGGGAACTTCGTCAAACTCGTGGACAACGCTTGCTCCACCGTCTCGGTCGACGGGCTTCACTTTGCCGGCCACCACAATTTCCGCGCCTCCGAAAAACGTGGGAAACGCCGTTTTCGTGAGGTCCTCAGTTCGCGCAAGCGGGTAATCGAAAGATACGTCCCTGAGTATGGGGCTCGAGATCTCGTCAAAAAAGTTGCGAATCTGCAAACGAGAGATGCCAGGTGAATCGCAAGGCGGGCCATCAACCGTCTTTAAAATTACTATCGCATCGTACTAAATATCGGACATAATCTTTTCAGCAACAATTCGACATCATAGCCAGTTGCCTGACATAATAATCTCCTTATGGTATCCTCGGTTGCGGCTATAGACATGAAGATGTTAAGGACTATATCGCCGACATCTGTCTGTACACTGACACAGATAGCTACACACTTATAATACTGTGTATGCCCTATCGGTTTTTCCTGATTCAATATTCTGGTTGAAGTAGCAATAAAATATCTCCCTCTCTCTCCCCCAAACATTAAGCTCAACTCGCATGCTTAAGTGCTGCATGGTCACATGCCCATCACAGCCCTGTCTTCGCCGAAATGTACACTGATGAAATTGATGGCCGAGCCTACCGTATTTACACTACCGCCAGGAATACCGTTACAAATATTCAGGAACTGACCTGAATATCGGCATCTATCTCCTCAAATATACGTCTTGAAGTTCCGCCGTTTTCGTGAGCTATCCTCTCCAAAAACTGAATATCCACGAGACTGCCGAGACCAATTGTGTGTATCGCGATCCGATTCTGATTCTTTGCCTTTACAATGCAGCGCAGATATTTAGTATTGGTGTCGCCGATCGAAGGCCTGTAATGCAATTTATTAAATGGTGGCAAATCACGTCAGAATGTGCCGGAGTTCTTCACATTCTAGCTTAATGAACCGTAGCTGTAATGGCGATATTTGAATCAACTTTCCAATTACAATCATGACAGGGCTCCTTGAAAAACACTTAATAAAGTGCAAGGCTTTGAGACAACATGCTGGTAAGAAGTCTATGGATGATCACTGTTTTAAATGAATCGATACGCGAGGTCGCTTTATAACATACAATTCTTATAATCGGTATTTGTCACCTAAATCGTATTTATAGTAGAAGGGCACTTCACCTTTTCGAGTTAATTTTTAAAAGTACTTCTAATTGATAGGGTCTGGTTCACAGTCATAAGATCAATCATATGATTCAGATATCGCATCCACAGCATCAGTGTTCAATTCTACTCAAAAACCAGTAATTTGCTTTTTCTGTACATTCTTAAGACAAACTTCTATCGGAGGGGGATATAAACATGTTGCTTCTGCAGCTTTTCAGCCCAAAACTAGCTTTCTAGTATAAGCGGTTATCAAGATAAAATGGCTAAATTTGTCATTTCCGGCACGTTTCGTGAAATTGCATGGCCACTAGAGGATGCAGAAGGCTGAAATCATGATGGAAGTATTTCATTTGATATTTGTGACCATATATCCACAACGCTTTTTGCAATTCTATTTTTTTCATAGTTTTCACTCCACCCTACAGGTCGATAAGACCTATCATACACAGGTTAGATTTAGCAGCCTGTTCTAAAGCATAAGACACAAAAAGTTCAAGAAATAAAGCACTTTGTACATACGAGCCATCACTATACTGTAATACATAATGTGTCACCTGCCATCAGTCAAAAACACCGCCATTTTGACGTAGTCAACATATAAATCCACTTCTGGTTTCGTATCAACATCCATCAATTCAGACACATTGGCTCCCGGTATTACAGTACTGTTGACCGACTCCACTCTAGCTTGTTTTCCACAAGACGACGTGTCATTCTCTAAGCAGATACGCGAGCATAAGGGCTAAAATTACTGAATATCGGAATAATTCACCATCCTAGTGTACTGATCTACTTCACCAACCATTCCCTAGAACTAGACATACGAAAACCAAGAGCAGTGGTTTTCAACCTTCCCAGCCTGCACACAACAATTTCGTGGAGTGGTGAACTTTCCAAACTAAAATCAAGTCCAGAATATAACTACGACAAAAACATGTAATTGAAAACAGAGAAGTTGAACTTCAATTTAATAAGAAATTTACAGCTGCTTTTTTCAATACCGCGCATGTTATACTTGGTTCTATTGAACTGTCTGCAATGCAAAGTTGTCCCGTTAAAATGATTAGCTCTATTTCAAGGGCTGGGTTTCCTCTACACTGTCAAATGTTGCTAAATTTGTACTGTCAAGTTTTGTTGAATTTTTTCTGAAGGTCGTTTTAGCCTTCACATATTAGTAATCTTAAACTAGCTGTAGGCTATTTTTAAACAGTCAGGTACAACACTGGCAGCTTTGTGACAGCCGAAAGTGGACCATGAACTCTATATTATGTCAGAGTAAATTCTAAGTTACATGCTAAATTTTCAAGTCACTTCCGAATTTGGTGTTGTATTTTTAAATTAATGGCAAGCCGTCAACCTGTTACGTTTTGCAGTTGATATAAAATTGCAATATATTTAGCAGACTGGCGAAAAGTTGATAAACAAAAGCACCAGTCCGCGGACCGTAGGCTGAGAACCACTGATTTAGGGCCAATTTTACAAAGTAAGTAGCAGGCAAACCTGAATCTTCCACATTCGGAAGGTAGGGCTCGAATGTCTCAAAGAGGAGATCAAAAGCAGCCTCCATATTGGTTCCGCCGAACGCCTTCAAGCTTTGTAAGTCCGCTATCGTTTTGTTAACATTCTCTTTGGTCGCTTTCAAAGTGTCACCCGTTACCAAACTGGAAGCCTCGTCTCCGAAAAACACCAGATTGTATCTATCCTGTTGCACAATGAGACATACCTTCGTTTTCAAGTGACCGTCAACCAGGGCAAGCGGGCCGGGTAGGAAGTTGGGACAATTTTGATCACGCGGGAGTTTCAGTTGGAAATTTTGATTTAAAGGACTTAGTACTTGGTAGGCAACTCAAATTTTAGCCTATATGAGACCAGCAGACTTGTCAGTCAGGAGCTTGCGTGGTAGCAATGAATTATATGTCTACTTTTTCAGAGTAATCAAAGAAGTATGCAGTGTCATCTTTATCAACCACTTTCACTTCTACTCGACAAATTCATAAATAGAAAAGTTGCATACTCACGTTCACACCTAAACTAAGCAGAACGGACGTCAAAGCGTCGACGACCTGATTCAATTTATATCCGTACATGGACCCCGATATATCCACGACTAGCACCACTATTTTCGGCAACGTCGGAAGATCGGGTGGCGCAAAAAAGTGAGCAAAGTATCTAAAAACGCAAATCATTGGAGCTGAAAGCTTATTCTACAAGAATACAATAATTATTGGTAGAGGAAGTTGGTATTCAATAACAAGACACCGTTCACAAGGATGTTCGATAGTTGATAGCTGGTTGAAGTATTTTTCTTACCCATCGCTCAGTACGATGTCGCCAAATACATTGTCCCGCTCCACATCGTATTCTATACGGAACGTACCCGAAATACCCCGCGGCGACCATTTCGTTTGTTCCGTAATATTCGGATGATATCGCACATGGCCCTGGTATTTCCTGAAAAAAGATACGGTACCCAAAGTGAGCATAGATCACGAAGGAATGATTATGAATTATGAAAGGCTGCTTTCGTCACAGCATCCAATGCAATAATACATTTATTATAACTCAACGACTTTTTGGAGGCCCCTTATCAACAGCTATCGCCACACTAAACAGATTCAAACACATTCAAAAGTGAAACTAACATAGAAAATCAGAAATACGGAACATGAAATTAGCATTGTAACAATGACAGCAACATGGGAGTGTTTCCTTATTTCTCAGAATTGTCCTTATTTTAAAGCTTGGTGTCTAATGAAACTACATCGTCCTGAAGGCTGTGAGCACTTGACCTTAGGAGCGGGAAAAAGTGTTGATATATATTTTTAAACATTCCTTACATATTTCGCCATTTGTTTGACTGTCCTTAGTTTTTCATCCATGTCAATGGCAACCATGAGTATATGGTATGAGAGCCCTGCTGTAGATGTAAGACAAACACAAAACGAAGGAGACCAATAGCAGATTCGAAAATCAGGGGAAAAAAATTGAGTCACAACAGGTAGGAAAAAAATGTTGGTCTACGACGAATCAAAAATCACCCGAATGTGACGCTAGATCCCGGCGGTACATTATCCGGGAGGTTAGTGGAAGTCGTTTTCAGCGGCGTCACTCTCACAAATTTCAGAGGCTTATCTTCAGAAATGTGCACGTCCACCGTCAACCTCCTTATTGGCTGGTCGGGTTTCAAGATCACCGCGTACTCGTACCTGCCTCGTGTCTGAACGATAACAAGCATTGAAAACGCCACACTACGGGAATAGATAGAAGAAATTACCCGGATTAGAAATTCTCGATATGTCAGTACGAAACGAACTTTTTGGCGTGGCTCTACAAACATGCTGGTGCGGTAAGACTGCGTTGACTTGTCGCGAGCAGCTACATGCCCTGCGACTGTCCCTCTTTCTTTCGCCTGAAACGCGGACACTAGATTAGCGTCTCACATATCTTCTGGGCTCGTTGGACAGGTTCCTTTTAACAATTGGATAATCTTGTGAGCACTACCGTTGTAAGCAGAGTTGCCGTAACCGTAACGTCTATATTTTCAAGGGCAACGTTAAGTAAATGTTTGTTGTCCTTATTTACAAGATTGGTCAATATTTTTAATATAACTGATTTCAAATTAAAGTCCCCAATTTGATTTATATGCAGTTTTGATCACAAGTCACAATACATAAACAGTCGATACGAACTCAAACAATACAAGATCCATGCTAGTGAGGGCTAATGTGGTGGGCTTTATCACCGTCAATATAGGTTCTATTACACGTTCTAAAATGCACCTCTACTCAACGTTGATTAGCGCAAAAGTGACGACCTTTTTATATCCAATATATTTATCTATGAATTCATCTAATTGTATTTCCCTATACGTCCTTATTTTTGGTTCTATGACAATGACGACCTTGATTATAACTTATTAAATGTTCAAATTCAATTCCAATATAATAATACTTATACAGTTTATATTTCGCATTCAAGGATTCTATGAACGCAACAATTTTAGTGGCACCAGTGGAACTATTTAAGAAGGCAAATATATAGATACTTGATTCCGTCCAATCCCGCTCATATCAGGGAATGATATGTGATGATAATGCCTAGTCAAAACGCTCTCTGTCGAAACATTCCGGAGCTTTAAACACAACCAGCTTTCCCCAAAAATGATCCCACATTTCATACCAAGTACAAGATTCCATATTGTTGGACTCACCCTGTCGAAGATCTTTTTTGCTCTTTCCTTCTCCTCAATCTCTCCGTGAATGGTTTCGTTCTGAAGCTCGATCCTGATCGCCGTTATGAAAGCCGCCTTTGGGAGCAGCATGTCGAATATCGCTTCTCTCCCCACGTCGGCGTTGTTTGTCACTTCCGACGTCACAACGGTTTCAGCAAACCTGCGATACAATTTCAGTGGTTTGGCTGCATCAAGTGCAGCGAAATCAGCTTTTGAGATTTTAGTGCTGTCAAAATTTTGTTGGACTGGGTCATATTTTGTGTGTTGCTACTATTCTTACTCTGTCACTTCGTCATTCAGATGAAGCCTTCAAGATGAAAGAGGCCCGAGCATATATAGGGTGAGATGTTGAATTTTAGATACAACACAAGAGGATAGGTATGACTGCACATACCCGACTGATTCAATTCAGAAGGAAGCATCAGGCTTCGAGTTCAGTATTCAAATGTCAATCAATATGATATCATGAGAGTATGGATGATGTTGAACGATCAAATAGGTAACTTTTATGCGACCACAAAGAAAACAACGCAAGCTTGGTACCTTTTCGCCCATATCTATTTTATTGAATCTCATGATATTGTAGTGACTTTGCGGAAATGACATTTCTCGTAACATGTGTACCTTTGCACTACGTGCTTTGTACGAGTGATATGGCCGGTCGAGGTTTCAAGGTTTATACGGTGGGTACATCAGTATCGTAAATATAATTCTCGTTTAAATATTGCTCATAACTACTAGACTCGAAGCATTCGAATTAATATTTCATTCAGATTCGAGTAATCCAATCATAGGCGCCGAACCTGGGTATGCAAGGTATGCCAGGCATACCTAGACATTTTCTCAGGTATGCGGCATACCTAGAATTCGGTTTGGCATGTCTGGCATAAACCCCCGATTGTGTTATTCAGAACAAATCTCAATGTATTTCCGTTCACGACATTACCTGCTGCTGCTATGTGAGCGAGATAACCCATTGCGAGAGGTCAATTAGCGAAAAGCGTGTTGCCAATTAGCGAGATTCGTCTATGCACAATGTAACGCGACGCAATTTCCCGCTGAGATGATCACGAAATTATGTCATTGATTGCCGTGCGCTCGGCAATCGTCGCATGGGACTCTTGCCAGATTTATGGCGTCTCCAACAAGCCTAGGTTCACTGGCTTGAACAATCACATCAGCAGTAGGCCCGGTGCACACTGTACCATCGCTAGCNTNCACAATCGCATCTGCAACAGGCCTGGTACGAAAGATATCANTGCTGGCCACTGGCGTCTCTAGCCTGGCATGCGTTTGCTCCAATCTCTCGGTGGCTTGGAGACGATGCCGTTAAATGTATGCTGATTAGCGATTGTGATTAAAGAGTGACATCGCTAAACTGAATGACATCGAACGTCCACAAACATGTGCGATTGTGCGGGCGTCGTGCATGCGTAATTGAATTCCGCTAATACTTAAACATAACTATCAGAAGATGTGTGTCAAGGCTTGAGTTGTAAAAGACGAGAAAGGTTTGAACAACCTGAAATCGATGCCATTATAGAACAGATTCCATAACAACTCGGAAATTTTGCCTTGCGCAAATCGTTGCCCAGGTTACGTAATACGCGTTGATAAGAGTCGTGCGATCAGGGACTCGCTAATTTACGGCACTTCCGGACTCGTTGACAAGCTTATCATACGCGCAAGTTCGTTAACACGAGGCGATTGTATAATCGGCATTTACGCATGCACTTAACCCTCATGAATTGATGCTACATCAACTCTTATTATCAATTCCGTCAAATTATGACGTCATTCCTTTATGACGTCATCGAACCCGCATACCTAAGGAAAATTAGCGTGCGGCGCCTATGGCTCTATACTCTATTTGTGCACAAAAACAGATGTATGAATATGTGATTATGTGGTCATGTCGTCTGCGATAATACAAGGTCCATTCAATCTAAAATCTTCATCAAAACTCTCCGTAGATGTTCATTGTTATGCTACAATGAGTCCTATAGTCAACCAACCAAAATTCAATCAACAGAACTATTAGTAAGGGCTTGAACAGGACCTGAACACACATTGAAACTATGTGGACGGTGAAGTTTCAAGTGCTCAATGCTCCACAGTGAAGTACGATCGCTTTAGAAGGGAATATCGCCTTGCGATATTTTATCTTTTGATTGTGTCAGTCTGGAAATTTCTACAGAGTTGCGACTCTGGCGTAACTTGTATAACGTGTTGCCTATGACATGAATCGGGCCAACCTAAAAGGGCCATCAAGTGCCAACGTAGCATGAGTATGCAATTGTTATTGTTGGGAGGGGCCTTTGGGGCCAAAGGGGCCTTTGAAACCTTGTTCATTGCCCAGGGGGTATTGTATGAAAAAGTTTAAATAGAAATGTATCATTTCTCACCGGCTGTACTTTATCATTGCCTTTCTTCGCCCGCTTGACCTCGACGGGCGTCACGTCGAATTGTTTTTTCGTGAGGACCGTCAGCTCGTTTTTGTCCAACACCAACACGTTTAACTTGGGCAAGTTATCGAACAGTTTTTGCGGCAGATCCTTCATCTTATTGTGCTGCAGAGTCAGAGTCGTCAATGTCTTCAGATGTCTGAAAGCCTGCATAAGAAAAGAACATTGACATTGGCTGGTCTGCAAGTTCGCGCATGACGCGGAAAGACGAGTTAGACCGGGGGGGGGTGGGCAAACTGTGGCCCGCAACACCGTTTTGTATGGCCCGCGAAAGGCTCAAGAAACGTATTTAAAATATCAGATGAATGCGTGCTGAAAATCTAATTACAGCAGGGGCTCGATTACACTTTATCTAATTCTGTTTCACGACGATAATTACATGTTGTATTCGCGCTATAGTATATTGTTATTTCATTACTGATGCGATAGCCCACTCTAGCAAGTTTATTACTGTTCTGTATTTGGAAAAACTAATTCGAGAGCGTGTTTGGTAGATTCATTTATTCGAGATTATTTGAAGCATAACATGGTTATGAGCAGGGCTGGGCACAATGATTCGGGTACTCCAATCTGAATCTAGTATTAATTCCAATGATTCGACTCGAGCAGTAAAAGACGATTTTTTCGAGTACTGAAAATGCGATTCATCAACGAGAATTACAGCTTCGCTACAATTTTCCACTGCGGAAGCCTTGAAATCTTGATTGGCTCTATCGCAGCATACGAAACATATAGTGCAAAGCTACGAACGTTACTGGAAATAACATCACATTTTCGAAGTCGTTATCATCCCACAACACCGTCACAAAGTGCAAGGAAATCGGACGGTCAAAAAATACCGAAGCTTCTTTAATCAGATTGTTATGGATAACACTCATTATATTCTCTGTGGTGGCATAAAAGGTACATATTCGCTGTTGTGTCGTCATAGTGAGTGATACTAGAACACTCGACTCGAAGCATAAGGCGTGATTCAGCATCGAATCACTCAGGTACTCGATTTTGCCCAGCGCTAGTGATGAGGCTGTCAGCATTGTGTGTCCTGGAATGAGACAAAAGTAGAATCGGCAAATCTATAAACAGGTCCCAGATTCAAATATCCATCCTGTTTTAAGAACCGGGACAACAGAACGTCATACCTCGTCTTGAAAATGGGTTATTGATGTTGACCAGCTTAAGAGATTTCGCCAATGTTTCTGTCACGCGTACGATATCATCAAATCAATGGTTGGTCGGTTTTAAATAAATAAATATCGCGCTTTGGTTTATAATCCTAATTTTACGTAGTGCGGCCCGCGAATGGATTTGGACGTTAAATGCCGCCCGCAAAAGTTTACCCATCCCTGAGTTAAACTGACACACAGTCCAACTACATTTTTCCGACCAAATTGTTTTCATTAGGGCAGTGGTTCTTGAGCGGTGTTCCATGGAGGCCAAAACGCAAAGTCAACTCATATATATGAACAATTCGATATCACCAAACAGTGTTATAAAAAGTGGGTTTCACAAAACTTCAACTCGAAACTGAGCAGTCAACGCCATGACTTGGACTCGAGTCATAATACCATGACTCGGACTCGAACCTCTGCTTGATGACTAGACTCGGTGATAAATTGAAAATGACCCGACATGACTCGAGTCAAAA